>JARJDU010008500.1:0-25134 GCA_030264695.1 Lissagria laeviuscula
AATTGCAATAAAACTTACATTTTCTAAAATAATATCTGTCGCTGATATATCCAAGTAATTAATGGCATTTGGATGGCTCAAAAACGTATGTAAATGCTGCAATAAAATATGTACAGCTTTACGTATATTTTACAATTAATTAACAACAAATAGACTATACTTACACTAATATCGTCCTTTAAGTTATTCCCACTAATATTTAGGTACGTCAAGGTATTATAAAGGCTACTTTTGTTATTCATATGATTGGCAAGTTGATTGACTCCTTTCGAACTCAATCCGCAATGGGATAGATTCAAATGTACTAGGCCCTTATTCAATTCGGCAATACAACTACCCAAATTGATAGCTCCCTTGTCCTCGATAATATTGCTAGATAAATCAATCGTATGCAATGGCACGATGTGATTCTTTCGTAGCACTCCAGTAAGTTTATTGACGAAGTCCGGCTTTAATGTCAAATTGTCCAAATAGAGTTCTTCCAAGCTCAGTGATTTCCGAAGTACATGGAGTACTTTCTCCATTACGTCATGGGATAATTTCACATGATTCACACGCAATCTAGTGAACCATGTGTTGTATTCCAGGGCACTTATAATTGGTATTAAATCTCTATAAAAAAGAAACAGCAAAAAGTAATTAGTTAATCAAAAAAAAAATTTAAAAGGCGAAGATAGGGCCTTTTATCCACTATTTGGAAGTGTTAAACCCTTTTGAAATCCTCCTGGGCGGGCTCTGCTTTATTAGTTTTATACCCCATCCACCACAACCTTTTATTTTCTGATTTTCCCCTGATTTGAATTGATTTTGTAACATATTTCCTTTACTCTTCATAGACAACCCATGCCCACTTTCGTTTAAAAGGTGCATAATGTTTTTTTTTCCTTGCACATATATGCTGCGTGCATGAATTACCTTCGAGGCCTCTTTTGCGAACATTAATGTGACACAGAGCTGTCCCTGCTTACTTTGAGGCCATGTGACAGCTCGATCACCTCGGTAGTGAGACCCCGATGGGAATTTAAGAACGCAGCAATTTAGATTCAATAAAAAATAAAAATAAAAACTAATTTCGAAATATTACTTTTGATCCAGATGATCGAAATCCTTCAAACACAACTCGCGAGTATTGAGCGACACGTAGATGTTGTCCACATCCCAGGCGACTTCTTCGCGATAGGGCATGTTATGGAAATCACACATGCATGCATATTGCGTGGAGAAACCTCCACAAGGTCCCACTTCTCTTATATTACTACCAACTGCTTCGATGTCTCGTAAAACTTGCAATCGCGATGACGGTATTACATCAATCTGCAAACAAATCGAAATTAAATTAAGATGAATTACTATAATTATATATTATGAAGAAAAATGAGATAGATGATACTACATACTTTGCGTATAATATAGTGCAGCGAAACCGTAGGGAATATATTACGTATAGCAGTCGCCAGTGCGGATATCATGCTATCTACTTCTGTACTGGAAGTAGAATCTTCTCCAGTTAGAAACGAATATGGTTTCTCATTGAATGTTATACATAGTTGATTGCCCCGTTTGCTTTCCAGCGCTTGTATTTCCAGATAATGGAAATGACAGTCGATCTACAGACAAAATAATTTACATTAACTACTTGGATCATTCACATTTTCACTACTTACTCTTGTTGGAACTTTGGCTGTGAGTAATAGTATTCGACATGGTGAGAAAACCTGGAATTTAAAAGTTTTATTAATAAAATTGAATAATATACAAATATAAAGCAACAAACCTAGTACTATAGATATAAACAATTCATTGTCTTATGATTTCATTTACAAAGTTAGTCATTTATTTTAAGAATTATTTATTTATACACCTAAATTTACAAACTATTTGAACTATTAGTCTTGATCAACTTTACAAAAGTCTTCATATTCAATCCCCTTCAATTTACGTCCAAGTAAAACCCCTCTGGAAATCTCTAAATCCGCACAGAAATGTCGTTCATCTATCGACAACAATTTGGCAGTTTCTCCTCTATAAGCACCATTAACAACACAAACTTCCTTCCCAATTGCAGGAATTACAGTTTCCAGATGTGCCTGATCCACTTTAATCTTCTTCCCCCCATCAAAGATCTTCACAATAGCTGTATATTTATCCTTAACTTCTCGAATCACTCCTTTTGCTTTATAAAACTCATCACCTAGTGATTTTGTCATCACTTTCACAACAATCCCTTCAGTTATCCAATAATCCTTCCTATTAGTTTTCTCTTTTTTGATCTCTTCTTGCTCCATTAACTCATCAATCGCCCGTCGTTTGCTTTTCTCAGGTAACTTAGGTTTCTTAAACTCATCATCCTTTGGTTCCTTCTTCACCAAAAGCTGATTAAGTGGCATAATAATAGATTTAGGCTTTTGTTCCAAATTAATATTCAACTTGATCTTTTCCTCTTCATTCTCTCTAACAAGTTCAGTTGGTGTACATAATTCTTGAGAAGTTCCAGGTCTCTCTTGTGCAAATTGCACTTGCTTTTCAATAAATTCCATGGTTTTCTCTTCATCATCCTTGTCCATTTTCATTTTCTTATCTCGTTTCTTCTCTCTAGCTATAGTATCTGGATCCTTTTCAATATATGTAATATACCATCCCTTCTCTGTTTCTTCAATATGGCATTTACCAGTTGCACCAAGCCATCTAACAAAACCTCCAAGTGTGACCCACCTTGTGGAGTTCATATGGACATGATTCCTGTCTGAGATATACTCTTGATATACCCTGTTTGCTAAGACTCTCTTGGAACTAAATTGCCTACGTAATATTTGTATGAACTCTTTACTTAATTCATAAGAGAACTCATCCATGTACTTTTTGGCATTGTCGGCAAACAGCAGGATTTGTCGCTGATGCGATTCGGACATCATATGGCACTTGAAACCATTCTCATCTCTGCATTGCTTTTGGCACATTTGGCAATACCAACGCAATTTTTGTAATCCCTTGGCTTTCATTTTATTTGCCAGGTACTTAGGAGTACCCACTTCTGCCTTTTTACCCATTTTAAAGTGTTATTTGGCTTTGATTCGGGATGTAAACAAAATATAAACTGATTTGGTCTCTTTGTCAAAATCTTGCGAGAGGTACGATGTGTTAGGTTATGTTAAAATTTGTTGACAGCGCCGCCATTTTGTAAGAGGGGAGTGCATACAATTAATTCAAACAGTGTACATTACACTTGTACACTTGAATTTACATCATGTTTATAATTAATCTACATTTAGAATAAAACCGGTAATTTAAGTAATGTATTTGCATTTAATTTTTAATTTAATATGTAACACGACAACTATTTAGTGATATGATTAGAATTATTTAGTAAAAGAAGATTATTAAATTCTTAGAAGTGGATATCATATCAGGTGGCAAATTATTAAATGGAAGCTGTTTACACGATTCACTTAATAGGCATGTAGTTAGATAAATTGGAATTACGTGTAGTGACTCATCGTCTATATAACAGACGCAATCAAACACTCCTTCGAAACCTCAACGAGACACACGTTACATACTTACTAATATAATAGAAAACAATGATTCATTTCTTTAAAAGTAAAAATAACTACTATATATGTATATTTAGTTCAAGAAACTGTTGTTATCAATAGACTATTTGTAATTTTTATTACATTTTTCAGTATAGCAATCAGCAAGTTTTAATATATATCAATTATGACACAATAAGAAATTTTCCGTATGTAAATGTTTAAAAACCGGTACAAAATCGCGTGATTCACTACCACCTCGACGCCCATGCTAATTAACACCAATAACTTACTGAGAAGGCCAAATTCATAATAAGTAATAATCAAACAATGGGATCAAACTCACAAGTACTTAGTGCATTCTTCGCATTTATATAGTTTTCGTCAATCGTTATATGAATTAAAAATTCAGCTGCGTTGCTCTTTTGTTTTAATTTAAACTATCTATCTATAATTTACATATTCATGTGGGCGTGGAGTTGGTTTAAGCTTTTGTTTCTTTTTGTTTTTAGTTTGAAAAAATACGAATGTATGCAAAATTCAACAAATTAGAAAATGTTAATTGTTTGGGAACCAAATAAACTATGTACATATTGTGATAGGTGAAATTTTGTGCGTAAAATTTGTATTAAAACAATGTATGTGCATTCATAATTAATTGTTAATGGATAAGACAATTAATCAGAAGTTTTTCATTGCTATTCATGATTTTTTGGGTGGTTCTAATAGGCTTTTGAAGAAAGTTAAATATATTTTGATTAATTTTGCAAATTAAACAGATTTGAAGATTATCATAACTTATATTTGATTACAAACAAGGCCGGATTATTTTATATTGAGAACTTTATCCCTAAATGTAACACATTCTATAAATCGTGCATTTTAAATGTCAAAATTGCCTAGCTTGCCTAATGTATAATCAGGTCTTAATAACAAGTGAAGGATATTAATGGTAAAAAGTTGAATATTAAACATTCTACTGGTAATTAATTTACTAAAAGTTCGTAAAAACTGTGAACACAATATATGAAGGCGCTCTTTAATTAGAATAATTTATGCAAATAAGAAAGTTAAAAATGAAGGTATATTAAGCGCAAGCTAAACTTTTTGAAGCCATATTTAAACTAATATGTTCCCACTTGACTTATCATCCAAATCCAGATTCCTAAATCTCAATTTTCTTAAAACGATAATCTTATCACCAATCATTCTAATATAAATATACAGCAATAAAAGCAATAATTATACATGTTTTATAATTAAATCCTGACCTTGAATGCAACAAAACAAAAACTGACCTCATAATTAACTGTATATAATAACAAGCAAGTCCCACATCTTCATTACCCATAACAATCAAAACAAATGAATTGTTTACATACACCTACAGCATATAAAATAGAAAACTGAATTTTATAACTCACCAGCACCCTGTTTTCAGTCTTATCTCCCTTAGTTTCCAATCGAACAACATTCTTAAACAGAATTTTCACCTGCTTGCCAAGTAGTGTTTTGATACTCTCTGAAAAACATAAACAAGACCATGATCAGCTTTGCCATCGTAATCATTCGGACACTCCCGACAGAAACAAATGAACCTCGACAATCACACCAAGTCCAACGACCGGCTGACTAATTAATGAATCTAATTATTTGGCACACTTGCGAACGCAGCGCATCCGCCGGTTTTCGGGGTTCGCCTCCTGCGCCCTGATGCAGACAATTCGCCAACCACTTCTCATTACTCACCATTCAAATCCTTTGTGAGCTGCGATCGGGTCGACATCATTCATACGCGCAAGGAATGGCACACTACGACTACGTAACTAGGAGCACAATTAAGACCCCATTTCATTTATGACTTTATCCAAAATCCTAGAATGAACCCATTCTTCTTTCGGCTTGCACTGTGTGGTGTCAGTTTGGTGTATACTTGTTCGACGATCACAATCTACTAAACCGACTAGTTCTCCTGAGTGCTGCGGGACTGCTGTCAAAATATGACAACAGTTGTGGTTTTAAGTAGGGGAAAAATGTTAAGTAAATATTTAAATAAAATTGAGTATTTAAGTATTATGTAATGCATATAAATCTTTATTATAAATGTTGATTTTTGTAATGGATTGATTTTTTTTTTAAATTATATGGTTAAAGTTTGTGGACAAATGCCAAATTATTTTGAAAACAAAAGTTTAAAGAGAGGATAATAATTTAACTGATTGATATTGAAAAATATGAGCTTAATTAAGTTAATATAAAGTTCTGATAATTTATTAGGATCAGATTTAAAATGCAGATATAAATTGTATAATTCAATGTTAATAGCAAAAACAAGAGAAAAAGATGAAGTATTATGTGTAGTCAAGCAGGTAGGAGAAAATCCGACGTTGCAATGTCCTACATGCAATTATCCAATCATTATTAAGATTAATCAAGGAAACTAGTCCTTGATTCATGTATTTTACGGATTTTCCACGAATTCAGCACATGATCACTACCAATTTAATAATAACGCTATGATTATATTTCGATAATTACTTTAATAAGAATAGTAGAGGGGTTAGGAAATTCGCAATACTTGATATATGAACTTGAAAGTTTGTCAAACGTGAGTGTATAATATGCGACGTGAGATGTCCAAAATTGACTACCAAATTAAGTATTAAATAAAACAATTTCCGTTATACCAAATCGTATAAATATACGCACTGTGATATAATGTCCGTAACTATATTCCTATCATCAGCAAGGAACACATTCAGATGTAAGTAACTTTTTTAACTCCTTTAACCTCACAGCCATAACCGCGATTTGCGAGCAAGTAGAAAATGTCGAAAAAAAAATGAAAACAAACGTCAGTCACTAGCTTCAATTTATATAGCGATGATGGATTTGTTTCTAGCGTCTATTGCGGCATAAATTCATCCGACGTATATACACCATTTTTACATATATTCCTACTGTGATTGTGTACATTTCACAATGCAGTGCGAAGAATTTTTAACTGAATTGGATGAGCTGATATTGGAAAATAAACGGCAGGAAGTATTAGAATTCAGTGCGAAGCACATCGATCTTGCGAAAGAAAATGCCTTTGAAGTCCTGCCCACAATTGCAATTCACATTAATGAAGAGAATGAGTTTGAAGATGCTGATAAATTGAAAACATGTGTTAAATTGCTTACATATATTGCAGAACAATGCAGTTATGATGATGTTATTCTTGCTTTGCATAAAGAAATTGCTGATACCAAGGATCATGCTAAATTCAGCTACCTGTTGCAACCTTTGAAGAGTGCTCTCATACAAGTACCAAAGAGCAAGTTAAAGTACACAATTTGGTGTTTTAATGCAATGCAAACATTTGTCAGTTGTTTGTCAGCTCCGGAGAGTTTAAATTCACAGGAAACCCCTCTGCACATATCAGAAGATATTCATAATGATGTCTCACGCATTCTAAGAATATTCAACCATGTTTGTGATGTATACAAAACAATTGTTCCTTTAACAAGTAATAACCCAGATATCCTCATTGTTATTAAGTACTGCCTTCAGCTATTAGGAACTCCATTGGTCTACTTGGACATGCACCTCATCAAAAATGACAATGATACAGAAGCAGTGCAATGGGACAAGAACAAGGCCCGCGTTGTAGGGGAACAACTGGTGGAACTAATCACTTCTGTATATGAACCTTTCAAGTTTATAAATTGGATTAACTATAAACAATTGCACGGCGATGATCTGGAGGTATCCAGGCTTGCTATAGGCAACTTCTTTTATTTGGTCCTCGCCGAGAAAGTAAATTTTGATCGTCTACCGAAAGTCTATGACAACATATATGTCTTCCGGAATATATTATACTACCTCACGGAATTCTTCAATATTGATCATCAGTTCGTCACAGCGAAAGGTTTAGATCTCGCCGAGGCAACCATTATTCAAAACAATCTTTCTCATAACATCCTTGATGATCCGATTCACTCCCATTTTACAGAAGCTTTGTCTAAGGTTATCATCTACAGTCCTGTTAAGGAATACCGTAAGAGAGCCGTGGAAATTATGAGAAAATACATCATGGCTTTCGATAATCGTGGAAGGTATCTTCTCATTCACAACGCGTATAATTTGGTCAACCATAGTGGCCTCATGGGATATCTTGTCACGCTTTATAAGGATCTTCTCGTAGCTGAATTTAATTCAACGTCGGACTTTGATATATACTTTAAGGGACCTAAACTCTCTTCGTTGGTGACGCAGTTTTGCTTCTTGCACAAGAAAGAAAACAGCGATTTCCTCGAATTGGCTGATCAAATAATCCCGGTGTTGAATCTCCTCAGGTACTTATATCTGAGAGATAAAGAGGATGTTACTGGGATTAAAGGGCTTCTTACTGAGTTGAATGAGACTTTCTTGGAACCGTTGAAGAAAGGGTTGATTATTTCTAAAGGGCATTATAGTCTCAAGATGAAGGAGCTTGAAGAAGAAGCTTCGAAGGGAGATAACAATGACAGGAAGACTTCGGAAGTGTCGGTGGTCATTGCAGGGAAAGAGTTGCCCAAAATGACTGTAGTCGAGAAGATGGAGGTGGTGAATTCATCCATGAATGCGTTCGATGTTATGGAATGCTTGCTCGCTCGTCTTGTTGAATGTGTCGGCTAGAAATGATTGAATTATATGAAATTTATGTGTTTGTACAATGAAATTTGAAATAATTATATTAAATTGGTTGTGATTTTATTGAAATTTCTGATCTTTTTTTAATGAATAAATTGATTATTATATTTACGATTTTTTTAAAATCGTGTTTATTATATTTATATTTCAGATTCATGTACAGTCGCAATACAAAGATTATGTTCGAGCAACAAGTCAGAGAATCCAAGTGGAGCCGGTGGAGGAGGTAAAGAAGGTCCTGACCCGTACGAAGAAGCAATACGGGATAAAATACTTGCGGCTTCTCTCCCATATGTCACTCAGTTTGGCTGGTCGAAGGAAGCTTTAGCTGCTGGCGCGACTGCCATTGGGTATCCTGGTGTTACCCATGGGATGTTTACTCGAGGGGGTGGAGATCTAGTGCTTTATTTCCAAAAGAGTTCAAATTTGCAACTCGTTGAATTTATGAAGAAGGTAAATGTTGAATCCTTGCAATTTCATACTAATTTCAAATTATTTTGCTAGCTTATAAATATGAAGAGTGTTACAAACGCCTTTTGTGTTTGCTGGAGGCACAATGTACGACAATTTCTAGCATCGCAAGGTGTTTTTCCAAACTGATTGCACGCTATCGAAATGTGTTGAAACAAAGAATAAAATAGCAAATTATTTAAATTCAACTACAAAAATTTTATGCAATTGACAATTCTAATAAGAAAATTTTAGTATCGTGAAAATCCCACGACCAAGGACACTCCCCCAGCCGAATTCGTTGAAGTAGCATGCAAAGAACGTCTTTCGATGACAATACCATATCTTGCAAAATGGCCCCAAGCTATTGCTATTATGACACTACCTCCTAATGTCCCACAAGCTTTGGCGACACTGCTTACAATGGTAGATGATATATGTTATCATGCAGGAGATCGCTCAGTGGATGTAAGTTAAACTCATATTGACATTTTTTCTTCCTTTTCAAAGAATACATTAATAATAATAAAATTTAATAGTTTACCTGGTATGCTCGGCGGATTGCAGTGGCAGGTGTCTACAAGGCGAGTGAATTGTATATGATGCAAGACAAATCGTCCGACTATACTCAAACGTGGAAATTCCTGAATCGCAGATTGATGGATGCAGTGCAACTAAACGACCTCATCTATAGCAAGAGTGGTAATCCAACTGGTGCTGGTAAAGATACAATTTCAGCTGCTTTCACCACGGTAATATCTTCTCTCTTCGCCTCATAATTAATGTTAATTATAATTTTTGTATTAATTCACTTGCAGGCACGAAATATATTAGGTTTGAATAAGACAACATAACGTTAGTTGGTTTAGGTGGTAAGTTTTAAATTAGAGATAATTTGTAAATTGATAAATAAATACGATATCGCTTTAGTTGTTTAGTAAAAAGAAAGTTTATCTCGGCATTCCTATTTATAGCGCAATTATGCAAATATAGGTCATCTTTAAAGTCTGTTTTGTATGGAGCACTTAGTCCCACTAGGTCACTTGTTACCTAGCCTTAGCCCTATCTCTCCTAGGAAGAGGGGGATATTGCTAGGGGATTGCACTTGATGTCACCATTCAGTATGTGCTATCGTAGTTTTCTCTAAAAAGCCTGCATACAGGGCTACTTGTCAGTCTTATTTTCTAGAAATCTCCAAATCTTGACATAGACAGAAGCTGCTTGGGGCCTTGAGGCCAGACGAGAACCATTGATCTTCCAAGCGTCCAGTACTTTTATCAGCTTTTTGGAGGCTGATGAGGCAAATTTGGCAAAACTGGTGCCGATGCCGTACACATGCGAGCAAACTGGTTCCCTTCTCATTGAATTCAACCCCGCTATGACTGGGAACTCAAAGCAGCTTCACCCAGTTGGTCTTCCCAAGTCTGTTCAAGGTTTCTATGCAGTCGAACGCGCAGACTTAATTTTTTACGAGCCGAGGACTAATTATTTAAATTTACAATTTTGGTTTCCTAGATTAATGTAGAACTATGTACTTACTACATACATTGCTGTCCATACATTTCAAAATAAATGAACTGTTCAGATAATTGCTGTATATATTACAAAATAGAACATGCCCGTGATTACCACTTGTAATATCTTCATTTTTTCAAAGTATGTGTATAAAGACAGATACACATTATATCAATCTTATTATCATTCATTATCACATCCAAACTCTTCCTTAGTTCATTAAACTTATGACATTTTCAACAATATATGTATATAGAATAAAAACATTTTTAAAACTGAATAACTAAAAGTATTGCATTGGGAGCATTGTACGCATTAAACATTGTTCTAACGCATTTCTAACTTCTTTATCACTCTTCCCAAGTCATAAACTTCTTCTTTGAAGTACAAATTAATCCTCTACGATATAAAAATAGTCTCTGTTTCACTTGTCCATCGCACTTCCTTTGAGCGATACTAAATATTAATCAGCCATTTTTAGTATTGTCCTTGGAGCAAATACTGTTGAAGGGTTGTAGGTAAAGGCAATTCTTCAATTGCATTCATATTGCAATGCTGTCTAATAACAAAACGACACATGTGCATGAGGCTGCGCATCTCCATATTTCGCGAGATTGGCTTTAACAATCTTATTGGAATCGCCGCTAGATGACTGTGCACACTATAACTAAATATTGAATCCTGTGAGATTTCCAAAGCATCAGTGATAAGTTCAGGAATACTAGGACGCGCTAAACTCGTACCCAGGCTAAAGCATCCTTGGGCATATTCAATATGTGTATGCAAAGTACAACTATATGAGCGTAGACTAAGTGTATAAATGTGATGATGTGAGCTTGAATCTCGAACTAAAAATGCTCCATCAGGTTCATGACTCAGACGTAGTTCTGCTTCTCTTTTTGTTAGTGGTCCCCAATACCAACCATATTTCGCAAGGTTGACATGTTCCTGTGCTAAGTTTACAGCCTGAAATTATAATAAACAAATTAGTTTGACAATATTAATTTATTATTATATGAAAACAACAAACAAAAACCACATACAGGATTAACTACTTCCAAGTATGGTGATAATGACTGTGAGTTCCTTATTCGAGGGGGTGGTACAGGAGGCTTTTCAGACTCCTGCATTGCTTCTTTGTAATGGTTTATCTTCGAGTCCCGAAAACGACTGCCAGAGCGACGGAAGGTGCGTTTGAAACTACGTAAGATTCTCTCAGTGCGACTCTTGATAGTATTATCACAGGTATTATCATCGTCGATTGTGTCCGTGGAGCTCGTCTTTGAGGTGTTGAACCAGAACTTAAACTTTAGCATTGCCCGAGGGAACCGCCTATCGGGTGGTTTACCATTGTATCCAGAGAGATCCATATCGACTTATCGCTATTTTTAGTGAACACAATCGAGGCATTCATGAATACGGACGGTGAGATAAACACGCAAAAATCAGATGATGAGCACAAGTGACATTAAAACGAAGACAAAAAATAAACGAAACAAGTTGACATTAACTCGGACATGCTCCATGCTCCAGTGTTAGAGCAGAGGGAGCAGAGATTATCCCTACTAGTAGTAGGGAAAATTTATTTTACTAGACATGATCGGATCTATACTACCCGCATTACATTACATCTCTGGTTGCATATCCATATCTATATTAGTGATTGTCAACCATTGTGTTGCGACACTATTGTGTGCCGCCAAATTCTTAAATTGTGCGGCTAAATTATAGAAATGTATTTAGTAGAAAATATATTGCTTTTTAATATTACAAGTAATGTTTTCGTGTTGTCAAATTTTGGAACTGTTAAAAGTTTGTTTCAACCCAAGAAAAGTTGAGATTTAAATTATAGAGTAGTATACATGGTATGGAAATATGCATTAAATGTGACGTTAAAATTGTTTTTAAATTTTATAAACTATTTGCAGTATTTATTTGCATACCAAGACATTTTTTTCCTTAAACTGTTTTAAATAATGCTAAGCTGCGGTACATCCGTATATGATCCGTATTAAACCGAAGAAGTACGATTGCTTATAATATATATGCAACCCTTGAAATTGCAAGGTTGCCACACAAACATAACAAATGAACAAACTTAGGTATACAAGATTTCCGAACGTGTTTATTCACAGCAATAAAATCGCTGACAGTTGTGCGTTTACTAGTTGATGTTGAGTTTCCTTTAGAATAAACCCTTAAAGAAAGTACGTAACCAGTTAATTCGTTATCGTTTAAGTTGTACATTTGTTCTTTATCATTTCTAAGTTAAGATTATAAGATGCATGGCACCATAACGATGGTCACCGGCGGAAATAATGGATGCCATCGCTTTTGATTTTTTGCATAGGAGAGATTGGACACGCGCTGCCGACCAATTCAATCAACTACTGAATGCGAAGACCTGCCGGAAAGATGACGCCGTAAAGTATTTAGCAGCTCGTTCCAAATGTCTCTTAGAACTTAAGCAATTTGAACCTGTCATTGCTGACTGTCGAAGGATAATCAGATCTACCAAACAAGAAGATGTTGTTGTTACAATTCAACAGAGGCTTATCCAAGCATTGTTTGCATTAAAGAGGTTTGAAGGTTTGTTACATGATCACAAGGTTCTTTTAATAAGTTATTCAATATAGTATGATTTTGATAATATGTAGATGCTGAGTTGGTGATCCAAGAATGGATTGCATTGAAGAATGGTCCCAATCAGCTAGAGGTAGCTAAAATCCTACAACAGCTACACGCGGCGCATAAGGGTGACGGCGATGGGTTGGAGAAAGCATTAATTGCCTTAGAGCCACACTTATTAGGGAAGATGGAGGTCATTGTGTGCTCATATTGCAGCATCTCTTTCAAGAGTAAAGTAGAGTTGCGCGGGCATTGTCAAACTGAAGAACATCAAAGGGTGATTATGTCGGACGAAGGACGTGATTGGCGCTGGCGACCTCCACCGAGAGGTTGCGATTCGGAGTCGTATCGGCTCTGTGATCACTGGATGGAGGTAGGGGTTTGCAGGTATGGCATGCAATGCATTGAAGCACATGGACAAGAGGAGCTGCAGGAGTGGCGCGAGCGGTTTGAATATCGTCGCATGAAGTTGCAACGAGCTTACGATACAGAATTGTATGGGAAATCATACACTGAAGAGTTGGTTGATAAGCTGGTGCAGTCATTAGCACCTGATCACATCATGCGCGAGACTGTTGATGATGTGGAGGCTGCCTGTGATAACAAGCTGTCGACCACGTTATCAGAAAAGAATCGTAAACAAAGCTGGGTATTTTATCTGAAGGCCACGAATGATCTGAAAGCAGTTGCTTTACTCCAAGACACGCATCGTGCCTATTTTCACATTAAATCGGTGAAAGTCAGCAATGGCTCTCACTCTCATCCGCTGGAAGTCTCGAATCCACAGGAATGGATTTCCAAGGGGATGCAACCGAGCGGGTCTTATCAGGTGGAAATTGTCTTCAGCGCTGATATCTATGGTACATTACGACAGAGTATTGTTTTTGATTTTGGCAGTGAGCCAATGTTAGTGAAACATTTATGTGTGGATGTAGTCCCTGTTACCGATATTGATAAAATTAATGAAATTCGCAAAGAGATTTTGTTGTCTTCGAGTGAAAGGTACTTTAATGTTAATGACACTTGACTTTTAATCTTATCGTTTATGTTTTACTTTTAGATGGAATTCTAACAACTCTGATATTGTTCAATTCACATCCCCTTTAACATCACTTGTACCATCATACGGCGACACTGAGACCGATTGGGCAAAACACCTTGCAGCTGTTTATCCTACACCGCATCCGGATACTTTTATGTTATCCCAGGCCACAATCAAAGAAAAACGTTTAACGAAGAACACTTACCGTGCTAGGATGCACGAACTATTGTACATCGAAGAGATGGCACGTTATGAATGTATTTCCCGTTTCAATATTAGCCTCAAGCTGAAAATTATCCATAGTTATCTGCTCTCACCTAATAGCACTGCCAGTAGCACAGCCAAATATTCCAGCTCAGGTGAGCTCTTCGCTCTTATGCATCTCGGAAAAGAATTATCGGAAGACACTTCAGCCGGTCGATTAATCCTAAACAATTGCACGACGATCTTATTATCACCTGAAGAAATGGCCAATAAGGTTTATGAAGCACTTATTGAAGACAAAGGCAAAACAATGATTTATCTCCGCCTTTCTGCGCAAACTGTCAGCGAATTGAATCTGAAACCCGAAACGGAGTTTCGAGCTCAGATGCAATTCCAACTAAATCGAATCCCGTATTGCGAATGGCATTATGCCATCGATAAAATTCCCGACTTTAAGGTCATTTTTCCGGAGGTGTTTCTGGAACCTAACATTCCATGGACGCCGTCACGTCAGTGGTCTGATTCGTTAGACAGTCGCATGAATCTTAAACAGAAAGAAGCTGTGGTGGCTATAACTACGCCGTTGTATGTCCATTTACCACCGGTGCTTATAATCGGTCCTTTTGGTACTGGGAAAACCTTCACTCTTGCCCAGGCTATTAAACAATTGGTAAAACAACCGGAAAACCGAATCCTGATCTGTACGCAGAGTAACAGCGCAGCGGATCTTTATATTAAAGATTATCTGCATCCGTATGTTGAAAGTGGGAACGAGAATGCACGTCCATTGCGGATTTATTATCATAAGCGATGGGTTGCAACTGTTCAT
Organism: Lissagria laeviuscula; assembly: GCA_030264695.1. Lineage (NCBI taxonomy): Eukaryota > Metazoa > Arthropoda > Insecta > Coleoptera > Staphylinidae > Lissagria > Lissagria laeviuscula. The sequence goes on from JARJDU010008500.1 coordinate 14,876, forward strand.
CAAACCGTTCAAAAGGTAACTAATTCATAATCAACATTTTATTATATTTATTGATGTAATGTTGAAATATAACTTATTTTAGTATTGCTTAATTAACACTGCTGGAGGAATGAAACGATTCATCATCCCAACATCTGAAGACATCATGAAACATCGCATTATAGTAGTCACACTTTCAATTTCCATGTATCTTTCAACAATTGGCTTGCCACGAGGATTCTTCACTCATATATTTCTAGACGAAGCAGCTCAGGCTATGGAATGCGAAGCTATAATGCCATTAGCACTAGCTAACGACAACACACGCATTGTTTTAGCTGGAGATCACATGCAACTGAGCCCTGAGCTGTTTTCCCCATTCGCAAAAGAACGTAATCTGCACGTGAGTCTCTTAGAACGATTGTATGACCATTATCCCAATGGTTTTCCATGTAAAATCCTCCTCTCTGAGAATTACCGCGCACATGAAGCAATTATACAATTCACATCAGAATCTTTCTACGATCAGAAATTGATTTCAAGTGGTAAACAACCTCGACACGAGATCTTCTATCCTTTAACTTTCTTTACTAGTCGAGGGGAAGATATACAAGACTTGAATTCAACTGCGTTCTACAATAATTCCGAAGTTTATGAGATTGTGGAACGCGTTCAAGAGTTAAAGAAACATTGGCCGTCTGCTTGGGGGAAATTTGATGATCAAAGTATTGGTATCATGACACCCTATTCGGATCAAGTTTTAAGAATCAGATCGGAGTTAAGGAAGCGTAGATTATATGGAATTTCGGTTGAGAGAGTGCTGAACGTGCAAGGCAAGCAGTTTCGAGCAATATTTCTATCGACGGTGCGAACGCGACGAACATGCAAAGCTGGTGAAGACTCGGATTTTGGATTCTTGTCGAATTCGAAACTGCTGAATACAGCTATGACTCGAGCGCAAAGTTTAGTAGCAGTGGTTGGAGATCCAATATCTTTATGTTCAGCAGGAAGATGTAGCAAAGTCTGGGAGAGGTTTATACAAATCTGCGAGGAGAATAACAGCCTTTATGGCATAACATGGTTGTCTTTGCGGAATCAATTAGATGGAGTGGAATTGAAGAAAACGTATACGCTGAACCCACTTGCGCCTGAATTCATACCGCGTCAGTATATGGCGCCTGTGCAGAAGTTCATGCAGAATCCAATAATGTTACCACCGCAGGCGGTAATTCCTCCACGACCTCCTATCATGCCACCGATTTATCCAGGCATGTTTCCTCTTCTGCCACCGCAGGCAATACTGCCTCAGTTATTACCTCAACCGTATTTAGTACCGTCGCCAAGAGCGTCAACACAATTGCCCATGCCAGCGGTACAAGTCGCTCATCCTCGACCCAATGATATCAGTACAAAGCTAGAAGAGGCCAATCCAATTCAGTTTAGGAATAATTTACTTTTCCCAGAGTTACCAGCACTGCATTCTCAACCTAAAGTAGTAACACCTTCACTTTTCACGGATTATATAAATCTCCTGCCTGTAAATATGTCCCTTGCTGAAATGCTTTTGCAACCTTTGGTCAACCAACAACGCTGGTATTTCTATCTTCTTGCGAATAAAGGTACTGAAGCTGCCAAGCAATTCGAACTGTTGATTCTCAGCGCTAATAAGAAAGAAGATCCCCTTCAACCACAACAACAGCAAGTACCACCATCATTACATTTACCGCAGTTCGGTATGGCACCACAGCAACAAATCTTTAATACGCACCTTAGACCACCTATACAAACCAATGGCGGATGCAGTAGCAGCAGTAATCTTCAACATTTACAACATCAACAGTTAGCAACAGGTGTGAACCTGCAGTACCTTTATGGAAAGCATAATGCTTATAATGTTTATCCAGCACCTACAACAGCGAAAAGTGAAACGCAATCGCAAATATCTCAACCATTATACCTGCGACATGGCGAAGCCGATGTGAAAAATGTTCTTTCGCAAGGTAATGCTGGGAATAATGGATCTGGGGGTGGGTCATCAACTAATAGCGACGGTGAAGTTGGAGTTCCACGACAGTGGCAGCAACAAATCAACGCGGAGTTTGCTAATTTAAGCCTGCATAATGGTGAATCTGCTGATGATGCTTTCAAGAGGTATAAGGATTCCGGAGGGTTGGCTACGTATGCTAGTGTGGTCAGAAACGTGGGCAACGATAAACTCTCTCTTAACAACGGACCTAGACTTTATCAATATTTTTGAACCTTGAATTTAAGATCGATCTAGATAGTTACTTAGGATTTAAATCAAGGGACGTGCAAATATGATTTATGATGTACATACACACAAGTTTAGGGTTTGTAAGGTATCTACTATAACTATGTATTAATTTGACATTAAATAGAATGATTATAATCATATATATATATAAAATGCGTATGGAAAATAACGCAACCAAAAAAATAAATAAAAAGAAAAAGACAAAAAAGATTACCGAATTGTAGAAACTAATATGTTATATGATTATAAGTGTATAAAAAAATTAATGTGCATATAGGCATGAAATATAAGATTATTGAAGAAAAAAAATCAGTGAAAATACATATAAAAAAATAAAAATGAAGGAGAAAACACAATGACAATGTTATATAATTAATAATTATCGAATTATAAAGACAGAAATTTGAGAAGCAGAACTTGATTATTGTTTGTATCAATTTCCTTCTATGCTTTTTTTGTAGAATGTTTTGAATATTGTAACATCTTCGTCCTTGTCGGTAGGCTGGTGCCTGTTTTCTGCACAGTACTCCCGTTGTAGATATCCACCCTTTCGAGGCCGGTCTTGTAGTGTTCGGGATATTGTCTTTGGTCGTTTATTCTATTTACTTGGTTATCCCATTGATCTTTGTACATACCACTTTACTACGTCCAGCTTTGTTCTTAGTGCGTCGATGAACATTCTGTCTTACGCCTTTTATCCGTCTTCCTTCCTACGGCGCAAAAGCCCTAATTGGGCCTAGGCTTACCAACTTTCTTCCCGGTTCGCGGTAGTTTTCTACGCAATTTTTGCATATTAAGGAGATAGGTTGCAAACCCATCGCCCAACCCTTTTCCTGGTTCAGGAATTAGGAGAGCGAACTCTTAATAATTGCTGGCCATCTTAGTACTTTAATTTCTTATTGTTTCCAAATGTGTATAAGAAAGTTATATACATTTAAAGAACTTGTAGTATTGGGTATTTGCAGAAAATGTTAAGTTACAATCAATTTTTTTAAATTGAATAGATTTGGTGCTAATCTGAATGCAAGGCATTAAATTCTCTCCGAGATCTTTGTGAATAATTTCCAACTCGACCATCCTGTATTACGTTCGTTGCGTTAAAATATTGGATTCGTTTGGGAATCATACGAGGAAAAGATGCATTAAAAATCTACGACCGTTGCGAAATTTGCGTGCGCACAGTAGATCTTTCTACGAACTAGTGTGCAAAGTAAGTGCTGACGCAGTGACATATACGATGTAATATAACCCACGATGATTATTAACCCTCATACGTGCACCAGCTCTTGAAATTCAAGCCACCTGCGATGTCGGTTAATGAGTTCGCTCATTAACAGTGCATTTCATAGCGCGCTAGTTTTAATTGAAATAATTTATTACAAATAAATTAAATGATCACAAATTCTGATCGATCGAAGAAAAAATATAGCGTGTGCCATGCGTGCGGCACTTATAACACAAACTTCTATTGTCTATCTAACGCAAATTAAATATTCGCTAAAATTGAAAATGGTGGTAGCATTGAAAGTTTACAAACACATTGCTGCTAATGAAAAAGTGAAAAGGGATTCTTAGCTTCTTTCATCTTCGGTTGAAAGTTGAATTTTTAAAATCTTCTATGCATGCTATCGCCTTATCAGAGAAGCGTGGGGCCTAGAATACTCGGAGAAAGGAAAATAGTGTTTAGTTTATGAAATCATTAAATAGAATCGATTCACCAAAGCGAATGAATCGAATCCGCTACTACTAAAGTGAAATAGATGAATTCAAGAATAAATAAAATAAGTTATTATTACTAGGTAAATGTATTGGCATTATAAAACTAAAAGAAAGAGAACAAAACGTGAATGAAAATTTTGCAAGTCAAATATAAATAGAAAACGACAAAAAAACACAAAGTTATTGACTAAAAATAAAATTAGATTACGGTTAATAACAAAAAGCGCATGTATGAAAATAATACATACTTTTATTGATTAATTGAGACAGTCTACTAGGTCAAAAAGAACAAATATTTTAAACTTACTTCATGCAGTTATTTTAAGTGAATGCTTTTTGATCTTCTATTAATTGCTTTCATCTGAAGATTAATTTCCAGCAGATCTAATTGGTATTAGGTTTTTGCTTTGTATTATACTTTGATGGATAGTTTATTATTTAACATTATAAGTTTATTTACATACATACGCTTACAACATAAAACACTATATATTTAATAAAAGCACAGATTAACTATACTATAGTTAATCTGTGATAAAAGTATTGACCTAATATGATTCGCTATGAATATCACAGATTTATAGTTGTCTGTATAGTTGCAAGACATATGTGTCCAAGATGTAAAACTTTAATTGAGATTTAACCAATTATGTAATACTTAAATGAAAAATTAAGTTATAATTTTCTTACGGAAACAATGATTTCAACTTGAAAATCGTTGCATTATTCTATTCAATTTATGTATCAAAATGTTTATATTCCAATATTAGTTTAAGACTATAAGTACCTAATTAAATCGAATACTTGTTCTTTTGTTTACGGATAGTTGAAAATTGTATGTTGCCTTGTCAATTTATATATACTTTTATCTTACATTGAAGTATACGAAGAGTTGCAAAGTATTATCAGTTTCAAAACTATTCGACTTTCTCTCTTACAAATCTCACATTGTAACATTTTGTTTCAATCAAAATACAAAATAAATTTTGTAATATTTAGCATTTTCAAACTATCCAACTATTTGATCAAAAATCCTCACTTTTTGTTTCTTTTCATTACACAAATTATTTTAAATATAAAATGTGAATATTCATTATGCTATTGAGATATTGAAATTTTCCTACTTCTATACATATATATATTTTTTGAATAAAAAATGAGGATATTTGTCTAGTATGCACATACAACATAATATACACTTATGTACTTTAAAAATGCGGTAGGCAAACTTTACCAGCAAATAATTCTGAAATAACAGTTATCCATAATGCCAATACAAAGAGGATGTAGGATATTCCAACTTGATGACTATTTGGCAATTGATATGGTTGTCCCCCAATCTCATCAACATGGAATCCCATTGGGAATATTACAGCTGCTAGACAGAATAATACCACTGCAAGAGAAAAATTTTATTAGTGATATATATATTAATCTAACAATAAACAATGTATAAAGTGACTCTCAATCATGTAATAGAAGTACAGTTAGAGAACTAATTAGTGATGACAAACGACATAATCTTTAAAACGACCGTATTAAAATGAACTAGTTCATAAAAATGACCAAAAATTTTCATCTCTAAAACTTATGCACATGTTATAACATACTTGCAGTAAATCCCACCCATCGAGCATAAGGAACCACATTTCGGTCCCAATGCGAAGACGCTAGAAGAATAATAGTGGTCGTTATGCAAATGCAACCGACAAAAATGCAGACCAAAGCCAATAACCATTCTGGCTGGAGTTCCGGGGTGAAACACACTTGCGGACGGTTATAAAGAGTCATACATGTCCACATCAGTCCAAGACGGGTATCTCCTGGAACAAGAACAATAAACACATACATCATTTCCTATGCAAACGTTGATTGATGGAAAGGTGTTACACGTATTGATGTGAATCATCATATTGTTTAATTTGCACGAAGAAATTTTGCCTGCAGCTGGATTTCAAATGTACATAAATATAAATAATGCTGTCATCGCTCATAATTAGAAATATTTCTATTTTTATTCGGCGTTATATTGTAGAAAATGTACTTTCCTATAATACTAAAGTAATTCCAGCAATAAGCATAAGAAGATTGCTGCTTTACATTGATAGTTTATTTGTAGTTTTAGATTTGTGCGTGTATGTTGAAGCTTTAGCGCACATGTTACTTTGACTTTTTCTACATTAACTCATCATGATTTCAACGCCTTGAGGCTGATTAATTCCCATTGTTGTTTATACTAGAGTTTATGAAATCCCAGCAATGATTTGTTAGACGCGTCTTGAATCGTTTGAGAACTGTCGATATGATAAAGCATTACTTAAGTTAAAACGCGGACATTGTTTACTTTGTTAAGCTATAGCAATGTATTGAGATAGTGAAGTAATATGTACTTGAAATCTGGGTACTTGACCACTTTTTCGCATATGTATGAATCTGGAATGTTTATATATCCCGTGCTAGAGTAAACGTTAATTATTAAATTAGTTAGTCATTATCTAGGATAAAGTTTATAGAAAGAATTACATCATCGATGTGTACTTCCCATGCGTACATCCTTTTATTATTTGCGTGATGGTACAACGTTGACAATTTTTATCGCTTCAGAACGTCATGGATTTTAAAGACGTCTTAATCAACGTTTTTAAAAACCATGAATCCCCAATTTAAAAAATCTTTTCGTTTGACGAAATTGTTAGCTTGTTTAAAATAAGGCACACAATTGGATTACTATTACCTCCACAAAAAATAATATGTTTACAGAAGCAATTGTTTGTTATAAAATCTTTGTAAACACAGATGGCCGCAATTAACAGCAAGAAACAAAAGTTTTGCATTTATTGTAGGCATCTATTCGAAGTTTATAATTATATATTCGTCGGTCAAACAATTAGAACCATGAACCTTGTTTAAAATATAAAATAAAAGATCTATTGCATAATTATAACAAACAATTTATTATACATTACATATACTCCTAATGAATAGAATATAAAACAATGTAGTTATTTAAGAGGCTCATTCACCTCCAAACTGGTATAGGAAACTCCATGTTAGCGCCGTGACTGATTGTGATCACACAAATTGAGCATTTTTTTTTCTAATTTTCTTAGCTGCCAATAACTATGTCTATATCGTTTTACTTTTTCGATTCGGAAATATTTAAAAATTAAAAAAAAAGTACTTTAACATTAGCGGCTTATAAATCGAGTTGTAGACAGCAAACGCAAATTCGGCCACGTTTCGGGCGTATATTATTCATCGCTTAATAATGTACTTTTCAAATTTTGTAAAAATATCAAATACCCTGGCCGTAATCAGTCACGAGCTGAAAGCAAATTTTTGTCCCATTTACTCAGGCCATTCTCATCGAAATCCAACCTTGTATTGCTGTCCTTTATTTAAAACATTTAACGCGGCATTACACATTCGACCTCACCTTTTTCTTGCTGCCCGCTTTAATCCGGACCCCCCGGTCGGGTAAATGAGACTCTTAATGCAACAGTTCAGTGTTCTTCTTTTTCGAAACATACAAACTCTAATTGAAGGAGGTTGTTAAACTATAGCATCACCATAAAGTTTAATCAATAGTAGTTTGAGTTACAAGTGCGGAAAGCGCAGTATTCCAACGAGCAGCTAGAATATAATTTGGCTTAGTTTTACAAAATCCAAACCCTAGAGAATTTCCGCATTTTACAACCTTAGATACAGAAATTGCATTCTATATCAACTTTACATTGTCACATGTGTTAACAGCAAAAACAGTTTTCAACATGCTAAAACATCCCGTAATCCCACAAACCACCCTTAATACCATTATATCCTACTAGTCAGCGTTCGAAGAAGCAAGATTGTGTGAAACCCTAAATGCAATTATAATTACACGTGTACCAAGCTGTCTATTACTTTTTTAAATGTATTGTCGACGCAAAACAAATGAATATGCACAACACACAATGCCGTGCATGAGTGGGGCATACATAAACGATATTTATGAACATATATGAATACTATCCAAGCTTCATTTAGCTTAGAATTGTCTCACAACTTGACGTGGACACTTCTTGTCCTAGAATTGCTTGTAAGAAGTTTTCGCGTAGTGCGCGCGTGATAACAAGTATAATGAACACAGAAGAGTTTCGGAAGCGCGGCAAAGAGATGGTGGATTATATATGCGATTACATGAATAATCTAAATACTCGTAAAGTTACGCCAAAAGTAGAACCAGGATACTTAAAGCGTTTGGTTCCTTCGAATGCGCCCGAAGAAGCCGAAGATTGGGACGATATTATGCGAGATGTCGAGGAGAAAATCATGCCAGGAGTCACACACTGGCAACATCCGCGTTTCCATGCATATTTCCCGTCTGGAAATTCGTATCCTTCTATTCTCGGCGATATGTTAAGCGATGCTATTGGATGTATTGGGTTTTCTTGGGTATGTAAGATATAGTATTCTTATCTAGTTATGTATTTACTATAAATGTATTTTATGTTATAATTCAGGCGGCAAGTCCAGCCTGTACAGAATTAGAAACCATCGTCATGGATTGGTTCGGAAAGGCGATGAATCTACCCTCCGAGTTTATATCATCCTCTCAAAATAGTCAAGGTGGTGGAGTGATACAATCATCAGCGAGTGAATGCGTCCTGGTTTGCATGTTAGCAGCACGCAATCAAGCTATAAATTATTTGAAAATTGCTGATGAAGAGGAGAGTGTATACCTTCCCAGATTGGTAGCATACTGTTCAAAGGAGTCTCATTCCTGTGTAGAGAAAGCAGCAATGATTCTGTTAGTAAAGCTGAGGATTTTAGACGTAGATGACAACTCCAATCTCAAAGGTGAAACTCTTCGACACGCTATGGAAGAAGACGAAGCCAAAGGACTTTTTCCGTTCTTCGTTTCAACGACTCTAGGGTCCACGGCATGTTGCTCCTTTGACAAGCTCAAGGAAATCGGCCCAGTTTGTAAAGCAAAGCCATCTGTGTGGTTGCACGTGGACGGTGCTTATGCAGGAAATGCTTTCATCTGCCCAGAATTACGAAATTTAATGGACGGCATTGAATACGCAGATTCCTTCAATACGAATCCAAATAAATGGCTCCTAGTGAGCTTTGACTGTTCTTGCCTTTGGGTAAAAGATAGAATTCGGCTTACAGGAGCCCTAATTGTGGATCCCCTATATTTACAGCATGCGAATTCTGATGAAGCTATCGATTATCGGCATTGGGGTATACCTCTAAGCAGACGCTTCCGCTCCTTAAAACTATGGTTCGTTATCCGAAAATATGGCATTCGAGGATTGCGCCAATATATAAGGAATCATATAATGCTCGCGAAATACTTCGCCGAACAAGTTAAAGCAGACGAAGACTACGAACTATTGAACGACGTCAAATTGGGATTGGTTTGCTTCCGTATGGCAGGCAGTGATGGATTAAACCGACGTCTTCTTGCTTTTATCAATGCTTCCGGTCGTCTTCACATGATACCATCCATGGTGGCCGGAAAATATGCCATTCGTTTCTGTGTGGTGACAGAACATGCTACCAAAAGTGACATGGATGAGGCCTGGAAGATCATTAAAGAGATGGCACAGGAATTGATGGAGACTCAAGTTATTACACCTGAGGCTGTTACAAGGCCGCCATTGACACGACAGAAGTCTCGTCGTTTCTCCTTTACTAGACAAGTGTCTCGAGAGGTTTACACTAGGGCACTTAGCAAGACCAATCTGCATGATGGAGCAACACCAATTTTAATACCGGACGATGAAACGCCTGATTACAATGATGATTATAGCGACTTTAGCGATGATAGTGATAATCCTATAGTATCAATTACTAGAGCTAATACTATAACTGAAAATAACAAGTTCAGGAAACAATCATTGAAAACAAATGCAACTATTTGATCAAGAACTTTATCATTTTGATAAGATATACAGTATTATATGTAATTTATTATTAAAAAGATGTGTGCAATAGTGAAATTTAAAAATTAGTTTATATGTATTTAGCTAATAAGAAAAATTACCTCCCACATCCGTAATGATCCAATCTGGCATTGCAAGACTGACTATTGCAAATATGTCAGCAGCCATGAACAAAGTACCAGATATTAAAGTGAGCTTATCCATCCTGGTTGTTTATTATACTGGATTTTCACTAATTTTGTTTAAGTAAACTTTGTATTAATACATATTTATATAGAAACAATTAGTAAATAACATGAAACAACAATCACAAGTTGTTGACATATTGTCAAGGTGGTTTGGTACGTCATTTA
>JARJDU010008530.1:0-12473 GCA_030264695.1 Lissagria laeviuscula
AGATTCATTGGAGGGTTTGTTCGCTTCGCGTGAGGCTAGGAAAAATCGTTCGTTTCCGGCGTATTTCGACGATTTGGGATGCATACCGTGCGAAAAGGGTACGTATCTGCATGATGGGGGATACTGAGAGAAGAGATAAAGCACCTTTGGTTTAGTTATCCCCGTACAAAACAGTCACCGCAACAAGGGCCTTCGGTCTATTGATACATTCCTCACTTCATCGTTTATCCTCAGCTTGGAATTATTTATTGTGGGGTTGAAATCGAATTGTTTCAAGTAATTCCAAGAAGAATAAGAGAAACGACAATAAATTTTTTGCTTCTATTTTTATTTAACAATTATTGAAACACGCTGTATATCAATAAATTTGTTTCTATTTAGAAGCACAAAGTCGGTACCCGCACGATCGAGCAGAGACGTGAACCTTTTCTCTCGTCGGAGAAACTTGAATGAGCAAATTAGCGCTTATTTATTCTTTTTCACACAGCGCTCGTCCTTTACGCTCGTCTTTTTCAGGACTAATAAGCTTTTTCCGTGCACGTTTCCGGTGCCTTTTGTGTAAAATTTTGCGTTGCCTGTTCTTTAGTTTTACTTTGTGTCGCTTGTCCTTTTACAGGACAAATTTTTATCCTCTTTTTGCTTTCAACCCCGGAAAGATTACCTTAGTCCTAAGTATGTAAAGAAAAAGAAAGGGGTATGTGTTCTAGAAATAAAATGCAAGTGACAGTGACAGTAGCTAGTGATAATATTTTTCCTATATAAATTTAGATCAGAGAATTCAATTTGCAACAACGTAATTTTTAGCGCTTCAGTTCTAAGATAAAAATTTAATAATTTGATTTATTGGTAATTATTGAAAAAAAATTTAAAAATTAGATTTTTCATCACCAATGACTTTTCACAAATAAGCAAAAAACCTCGAAAAAATTATATAGCACGCTGCAGTTCTAGAAAAAAATAGTCAAAATTGGAATTTTTACGTTTTGACAACAAATTTTCATATAACATTTAATCATGAGATAAAAGTTTGCAATAACTTTTATTCTATCTCCGATGGTTCTTTTGCTATAGGCTAAAATCGGAACAAAATCACCTAGCACGCTGCAGTTCTAAAAAAAAGTACAAAAATTAGAATTTTTTAATTTTGAAAATTGATTTCTATGTAAAATTTAATCCCGAAAAGAAAGTTTTAAATAAGTTTATTTTGATCTCCAATGGTTCCCAAGCTATAGGCAAAAATTTGTAAGAAATCACCTAGCACGTTGCAATGCCAATAAATAAAATTCAAAATTGGAATTTTTGAATTCTAAAAACCGATTCCCTTGTAAAATTTAATTTTAAAAAGAAAGTTTCAAATAACTTTATTTTTATCTCTACTTGTTTTTATGCTATGAGCTAAAATCTACAACAAATCACACAGAACGCTGCAGTTCTTGGAAAAAAAAAATTGAATTCTTAAGTTTTGAAAACGAATTCCTATGAAAATTTCAATTCTTTGATAAAAGTTTCAAATAACTTTTATTCTATCTCTTGTGGTTCTCTTGCTATAGGCAAAAATCTGAAAGATATCACCTAACCAGCTGCAGTTTTAAAATAATTGACAAAAATTAAGATTTCTTAATTTTGAAAATTGATTCCGATGTAAAATTTAATTTTAAAAAGAAAGTTTCAAATAACTTTCTTTCTATCTCTAATTGCTTTTATGCTATGAGCTAAAATCTAGAAAAAATCAACTAGCACGCTGCAGTTCTAAAAGAAATTACAATAATTAAAGTTTTTTAATTTTGAAAATTGATTTCTATGTAAAATTTAATCCTGAAAAAAAAGTTTTAAATAAGTTTATTTTGATCTCCAATCGTTCCCAAGCTATAAGCAAAAATCTGTAAGAAATCACCTAGCACGCTGCAGTTCCAAAAAAAATTACAATAATTAGAATTTTATAATTTTGAAAATTGATTTCTATGTAAAATTTAATCCTGAAAAGAAAGTTTCAAATAAGTTTATTTTGATCTCCAATGGTTCCTAAGCTATAGGCAAAAATCTGGAAAAAATAACCTAGCGCGCTGCAATTCCAATAAGTAAAATTCAAAATTGAAATTTTTAAATTATAAAAACAGATTCCATTGTAAAATTTCATTTTAAAAAGAAAATTTCAAATAACTTTTTTTTTATCTCTAATTGTTTTGATGCTATGAGCCAAAATCTAGAATAAATCACCTGGCACGCTGCAGTTCTAGGAAAAAATAAACTTGAATTCTTAAATTTTGATAACGAATTACTATGAAAATTTCAATTCTTTGATAAAAGTTTCAAATAACTTTTAATCTATCTCTGGTGGTTCTTCTGCTATAGGCAAAAATGTGAAAGATATCACCTAATCAGCTGCTGTTCTAAAATAATTTACAAAAATTACGATTCCCTAATTTTGAAAATTGATTCCGATGTAAAATTTAATTCTAAAAAGAAAGTTTCAAATAACTTTCTTTCTATCTCTAATTATTTTTATGCTATGACCAAAAATCTAGAATAAATCACCTAGCACGCTGCAGTTCTAGGGAAAAAAAAATTGAATTCTTAAGTTTTGAAAACGAATTCCTATGAAAATTTCAATTCTTTGATAAAAGTTTCAAATAACTTTTATTCTATCTCTTGTGGTTCTCTTGCTATAGACAAAAATCTGGAAGAAATCACCTAGCACGCTGCAATGCCAAAAAGAAAAATTCAAAATTGGAATTTTCAAATTCTTGAAACAGATTCCGTTGTTAAATTTAATTCTAAAAAGAAAGTTTCAAATAACTTTATTTTTATTTCTACTTGTTTTTATGCTATGAGCTAAAATCTAGAATATATCACCTAACACGCTGCAGTTCTTGGAAAAAAAAAATTGAATTCTGACGTTTTGAAAACGAATTCATATAAAAATTTCAATTCTTTGATAAAAGTTTAATATAACGTTTATTCTGTCTATCGTGGCTCTCTTGCTACAGGAAGAAATTTCGATGAAATTACCTAGCACGCTGCAATGCAAAAAAGTAAAATTCAAAATTAGAATTCTTTAGTTCTGAGAACTGATTCCAATGTAAAATTTAATCCTTAAAAAAAAGTTTCAAATAACTTTTTTCTATCTCTAATTGTTTTTATGCTATGAGCTAAAATCTAGAAAAAATCACCTAGTACGCTGCAGTTCTCGGAAAAAAAATATTGGAATACTAAAGTTCTGAAAACGAATTTCAATGTAAATTTCAATTCTTTGATAAAAGTTTCAAATAACTTTTAATCTGTCTCTGATAGTTCTCTTGCTATAGGCAAAAATCTGAAAGATATCACCTAACCAGCTGCAGTTTTAAAATAATTGACAAAAATTAAGATTCCTTAATTTTGAAAATTGATTCCGATGTAAAATTTTAATTTAAAAAGAAAGTTTTAAATAACTTTCTTTCTATCTTTAATTATTTTTATGCTATGAGCAAAAATCGAGAAAAAATCACCTAGCACGCTGCAGTTCTAAAAAAAAATTCAAAAATTAGAAATTTTTAATTTTGAAAATCGATTTTTATGTAAAATTTAATCTTGAAAAGAAAGTTTCAAATAAGTTTATTTTGATCTCCAATGGTTCCTAAGCTATAAGCAAAAATCTGGAAAAACTAACCTAGCACGCTGCAATACCAATAAGTAAAATTCAAAATTGAAATTTTTTAATTATAAAAACGGATTCCGTTGTAAAATTTCATTTAAAAAAAAAAATTTCAAATAACTTTTTTTCTATCTCTAATTGTTTTAATGCTATGAGCCAAAATCTAGAATAAATCACCTAGCACGCTGCAGTTCTAGGAAAAAAAAAATTTGAATTCTAAAGTTTTGAAAACGAATTCTTATGAAAATTTCAATTCTTTGATAAAAGTTTTAAATAACTTTTATTCTATCTCTCGTGGTTCTCTTGCTATAGGCAAAAATCTGGAAGAAATTACCTAGCACGCTGCAATGCCAAAAAGTAAAATTCAAAATTAGAATTTTTTAGTTTTGAAAACAGATTCCAATGTAAAATTTAATCCTTAAAAGAAAGTTTCAAATTACTTTTTTTCTATCTCTAATTGTTTTGATGCTATGAGCCAAAATCTAGAATAAATCACCTAGCACGCTGCAGTTCTAGGAAAAAAAATTGAAATACTTAAGTTTTGAAAACGAATTCCTATGAAAATTTCAATTCTTTGATAAAAGTTTCAAGTAACTTTTATTCTATCTCTGGTGGTTCTCAAGCTATGAGCAAAAATCTGAAAGAAATCACCTAGCACGCTGCAGTTCTAAACGAAATTACAAAAATTAGAATTGTCAAGTTTTAAAAATGAATTTCAATGTAAAATTTATTTCTGAGATAAAAGTTTTGAATAATTTTTATTCTATGTCCAATGGTTCTTCTGCTAGGGGCTGAAATTGAAACAAAATGACCAAAATTTTATGTAGTTGATTTAGCCGCAAAAATTTGAATTTTGCTATTCTTCTTTGTTTGGAATCAAAAAAAGTCTTTTATACTAACACACAACCGCTACCACCACCTCCACCAATCCCTCCAGCACCGCCGCCGCCACCGCCAACGCTCACATCGAGTCCGCGCTTCGCGAACTCTCGCTAGCTCCGGCAGTCCGTCAGGCAGCTCTGCACGGAATCGTCGGTCGTCCTTGCGTTCTGCTTGCGAAATCGCAAAGCAACATCGCGCCTCCTTTGCGTTCCTTATTGTTATCAGTTGTGATAATACGCCTATTGCGTCACCTTGTTCTCTCTGAATTACCGCATTAGTTACCCTCATCCTGCGTCCTCAATTCCCAGAATCCTTAAAACACAACTATCTCATTACGCAATAATCCTTGCTCAGAAGTGTCGTCGTCAGTGTCACGAGTTACAAAACAAAGCTCGCAGCTCACAGCTAACTCTTCGTCGAATTAATACCAGGACCTCCTGGATACTGGATATTTCAAGGACTATGCGCGCTCCTTGTTGTTGATTTAAAAGCGTTCTTGTGTTACGCGTGTCTCGGCGTCTACTACAACAAGAATCGTACATAGTGCGAGGAGATAGACAATAAGACCAGGTCTTGTAAGCGCAGGACAATCCTTTGCAGGACCTAGGACGAAAACCCTATCCTGTCTACACAAGGATTAAGTATTATAGTGTGTTTGTGTGAATTGTGCTCTTGGCAGAAGCAAAACGTCTCGCATTGTTGGGATTGTGGTAAGTGTCAGTGTCAGGATAATTGGCACCTAGTCTTTGATCCTTGTTACCCCCAAAAAAATTAAATTTAGGTTAATCGAAATGAAAACAAAAGTAATTTTTATTTATTAATGTAATCGTTGTCTAATGCAATCACCTTTATTTTATTTTAATAATTTATAAAACAGGACCTAAAGGATCAAAATTTAACTTTAATCCTAAAGTTTGAAACGTATTAAGATTGTCGCTTAAATTTAAAAAAATATATATTTATGTGAATTAGAAAATCAGGAAATGATGGAAAATTGGGAAAACAGTAAATTAAGAAAAATTCTTTTGCATAGTCAAGATTTTCCATGTTTTTTACGTTTTCCCCCATTTTTCTTCTTTCGGTGTGGCTGCGCGCAATAAAAGAGCTTTCTTCCCTACTTCCCGGATTTCCTCGACCTCTTTCGCAGGACGAGTGTGCCGCCGTCAACGCCGCCACTGCCACCAGCCGCTAGTACCTTTACACCCGGCGGCGGTTACTACATTTTTCCTTTTTTGCTGACTTTTTATTCGCGTTCACAACAACCGAAAAAAAATCAAAACCGAAACAAATACCAGTATCAAAAACAAAAGCGAAAAAAATTAACCGGAAAAAGTGTAATAAACTCTTCTACAGGAGAACCAGCAGCTCCCTAAACCGGTTTTTATGTTTCGCAACTTTTTTTCTACTACCTGCCCTTTCCTATTTTATTCTCTTACCTATTACTCCTCTATTTATTAACACTGGCTTTCTTTTCTTTCTCTTATCCCCCTCTTAACATCTCCCACTATTCTCTACCAATCCCTCCAATCTCATCTCCCCCATTGCCATCTCGTCTAATTCCATCTCCAACATTGTCATCTCTCCTATTGCCATATCTATCCTTATCTCTCAGATTTTTATGTTTTGCTATTATTAACTTCTGCTACCAACCCTAATCCGTTTTTTCCTTGTCTATCATTCTTTTATCTCTCACCACTGGCTTTGTTTTTCTTTTCTCCAGTCATCACCCACCATACTGTTATTCTTCAACATCATCCTTCCTATTGCCATCTCCCCCATATTTATCTCCTCCATCGGTATCTCCTCCTTCACCATCTCCCCCACCTCTCTTGTTTCCTGCATCTTTACAAAATGTTGTTTTTTAAAGTATTTATTATTGTATTGTGTGTATAGAGAGGGAAAGGTACATGTCAATAATTCAAACAGGAGTTAGATGTTTGCGCAATGAAATAGATGGTATTTGGGGAGAATGGAGAGATGTGTTATTGATATAACTAATCGATATAGACGGACTATTGCCGCACACCGAATCCACGGTCGTAAATCATGCGACTGAAGGAAAATGGAAACTGCGGGAAACTGCGTGTGTGAAAACCCTTAGCAATTGTAAATTTAAATTTCTACGATTTCATTATACCAACTCATTTCACAATTAATCTCCTTATTCGCAGTCTTCTTCAAACAAGAAAACTGATTTCCAGTGTTAAATAATTGGCAAACATAGAAAAGTGAATTTTGTTGCGGTTCTGTTCCGGTACAAGACGACCGCAAACCTGTCTGATGTCCACTGCCCACGCATTTGTTTTCCGTCTCTCGTCTGCCATTAAGTGCCGCTCTCCATGCGAAAAAGCTCAAGCCCACAAAACACACACCGCGAACATCAACGCTGCACTGATTGTAATTGAAAATCGGAATTCAAAAGAAATTTTATATATCTAGCTAGATTAGGTGCTACTGCACATGCGTAAAATGATACTTGCGCAGTAGCACAAAACTAGTTACATATTCTCTAATTTCTTCTGAACTTAGTTATTCTTTGTTATAAAATAACCATGTTCCGAAACATTCTGTATGTTAATGTTAGCTAGATGGTTGGAGTCATGTTCATGCTCGCCCGCGCTGAAGGAAGATAAGGAAGATACCTGCGCATAAAACACATCTCGACGACTTGCCTGGCCATGAGCGTAAGGTGAGGAAATCGTGCCACTATGCCCACACATGGCCTGACACTTTGCACACGAAAGAGAAAAATCAAACTCGCGCTTGCGCTATAAATTTCAATGTCTAACCTTAACAAAGGTTCACACAACATGGAATGGATTATTTTTGCGCGTGCGTAGCAATTTTGTTTAATGTATGTATGAAGTTAGGAAAAGTTTGAAAGTGAATGAAGCGTATCTTAAAGGGGTGCAAGAAAGTGGTGGGAAAGACGGGTAGGAAAGGGAGACATAATTGCCGAGCGTCTTAAGAGCTTAAGAGCTATAGGCAAGAAAAACATGAGCGCACGAGGCACGCCTCAGCGATTTGACTGAAACAACAAGCGGAGTGTAACGGAGTTTTCTTAGAAAATAGCCACCCTTGGTGAGCGTTAATGTAGCGGCTTTTCTTCATTCCTCTCTTCTTCTCAGTCAGTTTCATTTTGCAATAAGTAGATGGAAAATTGAAAAATAAATTAAGTCATACGGGTATGGAGTTAACTAGCATTTTCAAATTAAGTCATATGGGCATGTAGCTTAAGTAGCTTTTTCTATACCCATCCTAATCATTACAATATAGAGAAATTTAAAATCAAGTCATTCGCGCATGCGTAATGTTAACTGACTTAAGTCAATAAATTGTGTATATTTTAGGCACTATTGCATGATTAAATAGCTAGAAATATGCCCAGAGCGACGACCGGATTAAACCCGGAAAGCAGCCAAACAAGATGAATTTATTGTTGGTTTTAGCTGTCCACGAATTTTCGTAATCCGGAATTAATTTCGTTATTTATACTTACGCACACACACATTCTCTCTCACTCTCCCAATTTTATGTGATATGCCTAACTTGACTTAACTTAAGTCCACTCACTCAGGTCAACTTATTTAAGCAAAGAACCAGGTAGCACTGTGGCAAATCTATAAAAATTCCACGCCCGTCGCTGCATTATAATAAACCAGCGGATTAATATTGTTTAAGCGCCTGATTTACGATCTTACTCGGAAGAAGCCTTGCTTGGCTTGCCGCCTTAAATATTTATTTCGATATCAGCGGTCGCGCTCGCGCTCTCGCCATGAATGTGTAAATAAAGGCGTCGTAAATCATATTTTTATTATCGAAGCGTTTTGTTACTGTGCCGTGCGCTATGATAGCGTTACGTAACGGCCATTAGGTATGCAACCAGAAGATACATCTAAGCTAACTAACTCCCTCTGCATGAGTGTATATGTGTATTCAGTCAGTGGTCGAATATGTCGAGAGAAAGAGGAGATATTTATGCTCTGATATTCGTATGCAATAAAAATGCTGGCGGCCTGCAACCGATAAAATATCTTCGACGCGCTCGTTAGCATTGTGCACCATTGTTATTATCATCTTAGGACTGTTGAAGAGTAAATTATTGTTTGTTTGCGCCTACGCTATTGCTGATTTATTTATTTATTTATTGCTGGAATAACTGTACTTGGATTTTATCTAGTCAAGTAGCTTGACTTGACTTGACTAGACTTGACTTGACTAGACTTGACTTGACTTGAGTCAACTTTTAGTACTTGGGCATGCGTAGTCGCAAAAACTAATGTTATCTATAATATATATATACATGAAGGGTGAGAAAACAATTTCCACTAAATAAAGCAAATCAGCAATATCAGCAGGACTAGGCACGTGTTTCACCGACCCTTTTTCTCATCTTCCCTATTTTCTTTATATCTTGATTCTTTCATGGAAAAAACATGCATAAAACTACAAATAAAGGGGAGTTATGTATTTTTTTTTTCCTGGCAGGGTTGGAAAGTGCGCCGCAGGCAAATTCGGCAAAAATCTTACAGATTTAAAGCAGCACGCGTCGTTGTTCGCTTTTGCGTTTTTGCTGTCAGGAGCAGGCACGCGTGGAAACTTGCAAATTCGCAAAATATGCCCTTCGGACATTTTCGAAAATCGTCTGGTTCTTGGACGAAGTTTGCCTTGCTGCCGCGTTTTCAGCCGTAATCGATGAGACGCTTGCAAAGTTTCTGCGAATTGGTGGTGCGGGAGAACTTCCAGGAGTTGATATTGTTGCTATAGCATGACGCTATTATGAACGCGAGTCGGGAAGAAATTTCGATCGCCTCCGGTGTTAATTTGTCTTTGGGAAAATTTGCTGTATTGAATTGCTGAATGTGAATAAATCGAGTTAGTTAGTTGGATTTTAACTTTAGAGAACAAAACAAAATCAATTTTTGGCCAATTATTTTTTCAAAGTAGCCAATCATTTTTTAGAATGGTCAAACTACCAAGTTTTAGCGTTTTCCAGCTCAAAACAGTTTTTAAATAAAATAATAAACAGAATTTTTGGCATTTGCCAAGTTTTTATTTTTTGTTCAAAAATAAATAAAATATTGCTAATGAAAAATTGACTGAGGACTGAGTTGAGAGTTTCTACTCTCTATACTTCACTCGGCATCTTTTATGACTCAAAGCTCACACACAATCTTTTCAACTATTGCGCGACGAGCATTGAAACCCCAATTAAGTACGACCAGCGGTTTTTGGCGTCCATTGAAACGCCTTTTGGAGAAATATACCACCGTCACGAGAGTGAGTAAAGAGACCTAACTTACAGGAGAAAGGCAGTAACAAGAAGGTGAAGAAACGGGTAGAGAGGAAGAAGAAGAAATCGTTGCGTTACTTGGCGGACGCGTTGGGAATCAAAGTAATGACTGAATGGGTTTAATTAATCATGAATAAACCGTAATTACTTTTGGTTAAACTTGAGCCTGTCTGCCTGCATAAGCATTGAGCTCGCGAGGCGCGACTTTGGTCATGAAATCGAATCGATTCAAAGGCTTTCAATGAAGGAAAGAAAAAAAAATTGAATGAAATCAACCAAAAATTAAATTTTTATAAAAATAATTGGCTCAATTAAATAAATCGACAATTAAATTTTATTTAAATAAAAGTTAATTACCAATATTAAAAAATATGCCAATTAAATTGTTTTGCTAATAAGTAGGTAATTAAAATTTAAATATGCACCTTCCCTACAAAAAACAGAATTCAACATAATCGAATCGATTGGGAAAAGGAACCGGGTGTAACTCCAAAAAAAGAAGGCTTCAGCACGGTAAAGAAAAGCTTTACTAAACGGGAAGTTCCTGCCGACGAGCCGCCTCGCGTGTCCCAATTCGCCGCCGCGCACAAGAATTATCATTTAGATGAATCGCGCGCTGCGCGATGCCATCTCTCGCACGCAGCCAGCTCAGCTCCGCCGAAGAAAATCGAAGCCAGAAATAGGAATATATATATGGTCGGTGGAATAAATGCCTGCCGAAGAATATCTTGCACGATATCGCTGCTTAAACCATTCGGAAAAGCTACTACTAGCTGGAAGGAGCTCCAGCTCGAGTTGGGTATGAAATTTATTGGCGGAATTGAGTTCAATGTCGTTCTTACTCAAGAGTAAAATGCTCAGCAATAAACTGCTAAGGTCCTGAGAAATTTTCTCGGATTATATTTTTGCAGGTACATCAGAATTACTCAATTTGCATGAAAATTAAAATTTTTACCAATTAAATTTTAATACGAATTTAATTGGCTAGTAATTTAATTGGCTCTATATTAAAATTAATATTTAATTGGCTCAATTTAAATTTTACTTGCTACATAAATATTCAGTCAGTTTCGTAATTGTTTTAAATGAAATATTTCTATTGACAGCCCTTATAATAATTGTTGTTCATGTAGGAATTTATGTTTTTCGAATTGCAAAGCGACAAAACTGCGACGGTCAAACGACTCCCAATGGAAAATCATAATAATAAACGAAACGTTTCGCTTGCCGCCACCGCAGCCGCAGTACGATTTACCTGAATGGCATTTATGTTCAATTCAAATCTAAGTACGTTCAAACTATACAGTGTATTCTAATCAAGAAGAAACTTTACCTTGAATACGGAGTTATCGCCACTTTCTTTTCATTTCCTATTAACAGAAGAATTTAATTAGCTAAATGGAAAAAATATAAGAAATAATATAGATGAATGATTTTATTGTGAGTGCATCATGCACTGTAAACTCTTTGTATAATGATTGAATTTGTATTTATAGCCAACGTATGCAAAAGATCAAACGAAATCGAAGTTAAAATGCACACTCGAATTGCAATCAACTCCTTGCACGGCATATTAGTTAGCATATTGTTACTTCATTTGTGCACCATTATTGGCCAATACGTTGAAGCCGTTGCTATACGAATTCAATTTATTTGTTTATGACTGAAGATATTGTACACAGTGTTCATTGTATGCAAATCAAAATAAAATATATTTTTGGCTAATTAAATTTCCACACGGAAAGTACTATAAAAATGTTAGTATATTAGCAGTTTAAGGAAGGTTAGCTTAAATTGGGATTGTGTTATATTTTGGCAAATTAAATTGAGTCCAAAAAGATGTGTTGCTAATTTTGACCCGTTAAATTGATTTTAAAAGGGAACTACTTGCTAATTGTAAAATTAGGAAATTATTTTTTGTTCACAATGTATCAATTTTGGCTAATTAAATTCCTACATAACCAAGTAGAAAATATGAATAAATTTCGCCAACAAACTTTTCCTTGGGCACCTAAAAAAGAACTCTTAAGGATAGTAAATTTTGATTTTGGCCAATTAAATTTACAATAAGTATATCATGTGATATATCAATCTTTTTAGATTTTAAAATATAACATGAAAATATTAATTTTATACTTAAAAAATAAATAAAAAATTATAAAATCATAAATTCATCGTAGTGATATCACAAGAGCACTCTGTGCAAGCGACTCGTGACAAGCTGCATAATAAACAAAGCGCAATAAACATTTAATAGAAATTAAGGACAGGACGAAGAACAAAGCGAATGCTTTCAGCTCGCTCGGCAATTACGCTTAAAATTCTTCATCGTCTTTTCCCTGCGTGGCTAGCACTCGTAGTCTTTTATACCTTTTATGCGTCGGCTTTGTATCGCAATTTTTCACAATTCCTGCATTATCTCAAGTTCTGGTGCGCTTCTCGTCGCGTCGCATCCATCGCCTTATTTACTCAGTGCGTGCTTACGTAATTATTCTAATGCGTACGTACTGCCTGGCTGGCTGGTTATTAATGACTAACGGAAAGATGGCTTCGCGTTTTGCATATTTCCAATGTGCTTTACATAAGCATTATGCGGCCGACGTGTAGGCAGATATATCTGCGATTTAAATAAATTAATTTCAATTATCTCAAAAGGCTCGAGGA
>JARJDU010008551.1:0-10524 GCA_030264695.1 Lissagria laeviuscula
TTCAGTGGTAAAAGAAGGTGCCTGCAGTGAAACTATCCTTAAAGAACGTTTTTATCTCCGAGTTTGTTGTTTGTTTTTCTAGCGTCTTGGATAGAAGGTCGGCCTTCCTCCTTCCTGACGGTCATTCGAAACCCTCGTAAAATGCTTCGTTTAACCACGGCGACGCACGTTGTAACTCGTAGATAAATAAAAAAACCTTTGCTTTGGTTTACTCCTGCTGTCCATATAATAAACCTCAGTTGGATGGCAAAAGTAAAACAAAAAATGAAAGTCCTGCCGGATAATGCAAACACGAAAACAAAAATCTCGTTCAGTTTTTGTCTGCATCAGTTGCAACGGCCGCGTTTCCATCATAAAAACTCATCTCCCCTAATGGAATCCTCGCAGTCCCGAAAATGAAAACGATGATATTTTAAGGGCTCGTCTGGTCTAGGCTAGTTCGTTATGCTAATAGGATTGCGAATGCTTTGTTTGCAGCACTAAGAAATTTTATCGTTTACGGTGAATCGCAGGATCGAAAATCCTGTAAAATATAGTGAGTGAATACATCCTGGATTCAAAGGATGATTCACCCTTTTCATCAGCAAGCGACCGACTGCGAATGGTAGCGACAACGGTTTTGGTGGCAATCTGACAGGGGTAGGAGTAGTGCTAGTGGTACTGGTGGCTGGTTAGATTGCCTTTGAAAAGGAGAGGAAGAGGCTAATAAGTGCTGCACTCGAGACGACCGTGAACAATAACCGCTGAGACCGTGACATTCATAGAGCAGCGTGAATTCCTTCTAGGCACCCACTGCTTGTCTGTAAGGATATGAACATCAGGCGGTTTAACCCTTTTAATGTCCCTGATGTATCCCCACATTTATCTTTGCCATCAGATGCGTGGCATGTTTAGAATCCTATTGTTTTATATGATATCGAAATTATTGCTTTGCCTTCCAATTTAAGGAAAATAAAAATTGAGCGCATATTTTTCAGGCTTGTAGGGTTTTAAGGGGTAGATTCGCAGCCTGCGGGAAATTTAAAGATAATACGTTATTACAAGTAATAAAGCGACGTGCACCCCGGGAGTCTTTTGTCTACTCTAATCCGACATTGCTTCCAGATCGATCAAAGTCTTTTCTGCGTGCGTGGCGTGCGTGCACAAAGTTCACCCTCTGCAAGGAAAGTCAGCTAGCTGTCTGGCGCTCACGTCGAAAATAAGGTTAATACGTCACCCTGTCGGAGTGCTATTGCATCTGATTTATCAGCGAGTTTATTTATTGGCAGCTTGTAGATAAATGTGGAAAGCTCTTCCAACAGTCAGTATGATTTAAGATACATAGATGGATGCCTTGTTGGAAAAGTTTGTTGATCTGGTGCGAAATTATGAAATTATATCAAGAATGAGGAATGAGATAAATAATGTTGGTTTTGTAAGTTTCTTCCCTCGGATGGGAGCAATGTTCACTTCTCATCGCTGAAAACTCAAACTGCGTGAATAATGCGGGCTTGCTTGTCTTGTTTCCCTCCAAGTTGCGCACGAAATATGCGATGAAAGATATGCAAGCTTCTGGAATCTTAGCAACAGTCCCAAACTTTTGTCCAAGACTTGCCTCTCTTCTTCCTCTTCTTCTTCGCATCTTTTGATTTATCTTTGTTTATAATGAGGAAATTCTTTTAAGTTTGTAGGAAATTGATTATGTTGGACATAGTTTTTAGCCCCACAATTATTCAACATAAAGGCAGGAAACTGTATGATTGGTTTCTGATAATTGGAGAGCTTCATAATTATGGTTGAAAACTTTTTGTCGGAAGTAGAAAAATGGTGTCTGGATAAGATAAAGTCGTTGCGGTAATAGCACAGTACCTCAGTATGTCTAGCTTGAGACTAGAGCTCCAGACTCCATGCATGACTTCCAGACGTCTAAGCGACTGAATGGTTTATCAGTTATGTTTCAAGCTAGAGGCAGCAGTTTTTTGCACCTTCAATCCTCAACAAAAAGCGTGACATGAAGGCGGAAGGACGCTTGGCTGATATATTTTCTTATTTACCTACTTACGTCACATCAAAATGGTCATAGTATACAGTAGCAGAAATTTAAAGACCCAGTCAGAAGACCAAAATCCAAAACATAACGATTTCTAATTTTGATGTCCTATTTCTTTAAACACTCTTTCTTAGTCCAGACACACTATAAAGGATTTAAAAATTCTATATGACCAAATAATTCTAGGTATCGATGGTACAGTGACAAGCAGGTCTACTCCGGTAATGAATGCGAAAGCGTGAGACGCGAACTCAGCAATATTCCACGTGTGTCCTCGGCTCGCACTTCTAACCTACTCCTCCGCCGCTCTCCGGGCTCTTTCTTCACCCTCCAACCCCTCTCGTCCTCATATTCGCAAACCTACTAGACTTTAATTGAAGCTCTAGACTAATGCACAGACTATACGCTCTCTTATCCTTTCTTTCCCATAATGCATTCCAGACTGCCATCCTTACATTTTCCATATATTCATTCAACTAGTGCCTGCCTTCTTACCAACCCTTTACCAATCCTTCCTCGTATCGTGACGCCAGACATATCAAACTAGGATATCAATAAAACTTCATCGATTCTTCTTTCATTGTCACCTGACAGAAAAAGCTCTATTTAATTATTCTAAGTTTATTTAATTCCAAATTGATGTCAATTTTCTAAGGAATAAACACGCACCGTAGATGTAAATAAAATCCTGACAAACAAGGAGGATAAGAGAGGACGAACGTGAGACATGAGACGCGACTGGCGGCTTATAGGGAAGCACTTGCGCGACGCTAGCACAAAGTATTCGCGAAGATTAAAGCAAAGAGATACTTTTGTTTCACGTATTCAGTATATTTTTTGTCTTGTTCATCGCGTCGTCTGCGCGAATTTTGCCGGCTCATAGTAAATGCTTCGTAGCAAGTAGACAGACGGCTTTTTCGAATATGTCCTAGACTTTCTCTTGTCTCTTTGATGATTTTTTTGTGTGTTTTTGGATGAATGTAGTAGCGATGACTTACTGCATATAAATATGTTAGACAATTCCGAATATATAAAGGATAATTATTCAGAATCTAGGAACGGTGGTAAAAATCAAAGTTGAAACACCTCGAAAATTACAAACTTGAGTTAATAATCAAAAGATAAAAAATAGTCACGCACCACATACCTGCTCACGTACCCCAATGAACTTTGAAGTCTAAAGGGAAAAGAAAAATAACTAAGGGATGAATTTTGCATTTGAGCCTCGAAAACTCAGCCTTCAAATTAAAGAAATGCCTACGGCCGGAATAATAATGAGGGAAAATTATACCCGACTCAATTTCTCGTTCTTCTTAGTTTCGCTATGGCAAATCGTTCGGTGCCATAACCCGCATACATATTTCTCAACTTTCCTTCATCCTCAAAAGACACCGTTCCCTTTGGAACAGGAGCAACCTTAGTCTCTCGTCTTATTTGCTCAACTCTCTGTCATCAGTCGCAACTCCGTCATTTCTGGCATGAGACAATTGTCATTTGCATTTTATTCATTTTATTGCCGTCGACAAGTAGTCTGCTTGTCATTCTTTGCCTTGTTCAATGGGCAATCATCTTTTTAGCTTTAGACCAAAAAAGAATTTGGTAAAATATCATGGGACTGTAGTATAATTTTGGGAAATTCGATTTGCAGGTCGACACGCCCGACAGCGTTCTCCAGAGTGGTTTGGGTCTGACAGACTTAGGCCAACACGCCGTTCTACGATCGATGGTTGATCCCAGGGATTACGACCGATTACGACATTTGCAGATGAACGGTGCTTCACCCAACACCTTCGAGGAAACTATTTATAAGGTAATCTCACACTTTTCTGTTTTATTTATTAATATACAGATTAATTCTCAAAGAAAAGGTAGACTTTAACTCCTAAAGTTAAATGCACGCAGCATAAATCTCATTAAAACCTTAGTCCAGCACGTAGCAAACTTTAGCACCCCCTATAGAGTCGTCAAAACGTTGACCCCAAACTTGTCTCTGCTGTCAATCTCCTGAGAATACAACCACAATTTTTGTATAAATTTAGCACAAGTTTAATCATGTGTAAATTTGTTAAAATGTATTTTAATAGTTTATTAAAAGGTTTCTAAAGTTGATTTATGTCCATTGCTAGACGCAGGTTTTTCATTATCTTTTCCCCTTTGAATGATGATGATTTCCACAATGCACGTGCCCAAGCAAGCCTCGAAAGGTGACTCTTGTTCTTTTCCCCGACCCTTTTAGGTCTCAGGTTACGTAAATATATATCAAAACGTCAGTGCAAGCTGCCTTTTACGACCCACCATAGTTTTTACTTCTTCCTGCGTTCCCAGTGCAGCGGTCAAGTTTATTACACGAGTTTAGGCTTGGCTTTAGGTCAAAATCCTTCATCCGGTCCCTGAGTTTCAGTTGATTGACCCTTCTTTTCCTTAGCTATACGTTTTCACACGAAATTAAATTATTCACTGTTTTATCATTGGCGCGGCTGGAATTTCCTTCGTTAAACACTTTCTTCTACTGTTTCAGTTAAAGCTGCAAGAGGCGCTGCGCAAACGAGAGAAGTTCACAAAAGAACACGAAGAGGTAAGTCCACAGAGAATTCTTTGCTTTAGGGATGGAATTAATCAAATAATAAATTAATCGCATGCACTTAACGCCTATAACTCTCTCTCTGGAGAATATATCGAAAGAGGAAAGACCTCGTCCTCTGAGAGGAAATGTTAGAGGAGAATAAATGAAAAAGAAGGTTGAAAAGGAGATTGAAGGAAGTAGGAAGTGAGAGCTAAGTGTGGCGGATTCGTTTCTTTTTAATACGTGGAAATCGCGTGCCGGCATAATTGATATCGGATCTATTCAGGCCAATTCTCACTTCGACGACAGGCAGGTCCGTTCGTTTGGAAATGTTAAATTTGTTCCTTTCTCTTGCCAAGAAAAAAGGAGGCATTAATTCTGCCAATGCTCGAATGAAACCCAGTTTCTTTTCTTGGCTTACTTAAAGGAACATCATGGGTACATTTATAAATGCACCTTTGATTTTTGACATTATTTTTGAATTACGCGCGGATTCGTTCGATTGCTTTGTTGAATTTTATAGAATTGATTAGAAAATCATTAAAAACTGGCGACATCGAAGCTGTCCATCACTATACGTACACTGCAGGAGTTTTTTTCCTCTCGTATGCGCGAGGAAAATTCAATTACCATCGTGTCACGACCATCTGTTTTCATTTGCAATTCGCCACCTCTCTAATAAATCTCAATACCGGCCGCGACCATTACGAGTTGCGCGAAATCCTAGCCGAATGCGAAATGCAAAATAACCCCAGGTTGGAAAACAACGGGGGCGGCGAGCAGTCATAATTACGACGAGACGGAGAGCGCCATCAGAACGATGAAAAACTAGGTGTGCGAATATATAAATAAATCCGACGTGCGTGTCAAGGGATATATGTTATGCCAGGGTTTGTGGGAAGAGAGGAACGGATTAAATCATGTAAAAATAATGACTTTTGAAAAATATGGTAATTTGAGTATAACAAATGCAAAAGGAAAGGAGGAAAAAACCATCGAAATGTAACAAAGTTAATTCATATTTAGCAATTCTTTAAAACACTTTGCATAGTTTAAACTCTCAAAACACTGAACTTAAAGCTCAAAGCACGTGCTCAGTCACTACAAGAACTGGCTCAGCCTATTCTGGCTATCACGTGGTAGACCGATTTAAGCTGTGGTAATGGCCATCCCACCAAATCCATCCAGCTTTGCTGAATTGTGGGTTGCCATCTATGCAGACTCTGACATCATCAAAAACAAGAATAGATAAGATTTGAATATAACGGCGGGATAGAATGTATGCGGGTATAATTTTGGTTTTAAGTTGCAACTAATAAATCATTAAAACTGCATAGTAAAAATCTTCATTGCACGTATATACGAGCAGAAGAACCAAATAAATCATCGCAAGTATCCAAGCGCGAGCCGCATCATGGACGATAAGCGAAATAGAAAGGCCACTTACTTAGATATCTTCTCCTCTTCTCTCTCGAGTATATATCCTCGAAAATGGTCGGGATAGTTCCGATTTTATTACTCATCCATATTTACGATCCACTCATAATGTGCGCTCGCGTATGCGCGATTGCTACACTTTTATTTCATTTTCTTTGCGCTATGCAACAGTGCAATACCCACCATGGATCATTAACGTTGTTTTCTATGATCAGAAGCGTAGCTAGTTTTATTTAGGGCTATTTACCGAATTTAGGGAGTCTCGGTTTTGTCAATTATTGCCAAAATATTTCTTTGTTTAAATTTCGTATATTTCAATTATTTCCTTTATATTAAAATGCAGGAATTTATGCGGATAATATCAGTAAAAATAAAAAGGAGACTTAAAACTGATACATTTTAATGTCCAATATCTTAGAATGGCTCTAAATGAGAGATTTAAAATTTTAATTCGAAATAAAACGAGATGAGCCAAGTCAGTCCCAGCTCGTATTAAGAGGTTTGAGCGTCGTTGCAAAGGTTAGTCCAAGGGCCATTCTATTTTTCATAAATTCGCATACTAGTCGTGTGTTTTCATACGGGGCACGTCTAATAAACATGAAAATGGAGCATCCATTCGCCGCCTTTATTGTTGCCATCTTCCACAGTTGTGTCGACAGTTTACTCTGCCAGCGTCGTCGTCGTTCATAATAAAAACAAAATATACGACACTTTAAAAAAATATTTGCGTCGCTGGAAGCGAGTACAAAAAACGCGAACGCTATACGAGAACACGCGTTTTATGAACACGCGTAACTAAATATATTTCTTGCTTCGGTTGCTGCTTCACTTCACCCTCTGATCCTGACTCAGCGCTTGTTTTACGAGGACTAGAAACATAAGCATATAAGCATTTCCAGCGTTACTAAAATTTTAAATATCTTCGAAAAATAACCGGTGCATTACTCGTCTAAAGAAGAATCAAGGAAACAAGGATTTGACAAATTCTTGAGTTTGATCTAGGTTCACATTTGCTTGTCCATGAACGAAGCAATTCGTATTTTACGCTTATTTGTATAAAGCACCCTACACCATCCAGACAGAACGCTAATGTAATCGAGTTTTCAAACTTTTCAGATTTTACGGGACATAAAACAAGGACTATTGCAATTGGGCAAGGAAGGCATCCGAGGACCCTTGACAGCAGGTACATTAAGCGTCTTATTTTTCATTTTTAAATTGTCTTTTCCTTAGCAACCATTCCCAGCTCTAGCTACATCCACATCTCCACTTTTACTTTCTTCCACCTCCAAGTTTTCCCCAGGTAAATCACATACTTTCATATGAGGTCATAAAACCCCCATAAAAGCCATAATTAAATGTAGCTTTTATGCATCGTTGTGAAATTTACAGACGACACTTACATGTACGACGAGGACGCTCGTATGTTAGCCCCAGGTGCTCACGGCCACGACCGGCCACATTGGTATGACGAACCCCCCTACGAATCTGACCCCGAAGACTTTCTTATGGGTAGCAGTCCAGGTGGACCAACCGCTACTATCCAGAACGGCAGAGTCTGTTTTACGCTCAATTTGCGACAGGAGCCGAAAGGCGAAGGAGTGATTTCCCTACGCAGTGCAGGGGATATATCATTACCAAGAGATACCCCAACCAGTGCGGTGCCTCGAGGAGGAACGCCGAGGAGAGGCTTGATATTACCTCAAGCTGGTTATCCACCTACTATAATACCTCTCACGCATTCAAGGTAAACATTTCGGCGGCTTTCTTAATTGCTACGTGCCTTAAAACCTAAGAAATACGATTAAGGTCAGCGGGGATTTTTCTTCATCTTTGTTTTATTTTCTAGGGATAGGGAAAGTGGGGATTATGCAGGGTCAGACGTGCAAAGTGTCAGTTCAAGACTTTCCACTCTTTCGGTGGATACAAGTCGATCCGAACAGCAAGATGCATCGGCTATGGTCTCACCTCAGTATTACACCGCCCTGGAAGAGAAAATTCGTCATTTTCGAAAAACGGGTGCAGGTTATACTCGCAGTGAAGATGGTTTGTCACCTAGCCAGAGCTCTGACTACGAGGATCAAGAGGACTATACAAATTGCAGTCAGCAAGTTGCCACCGTGCATATGGTAAGCCACAAACTCAGCATAATCATTTGCATTAATTTATTAATAACTTCTTTGTTCTTTTAGTCAAGTGATGGGAGGTCAGCAGGTGTCTCCAACCTAGTGGGCAAAGTCCGAGGGCTTCGCGAAGACGTCCAAAGAAAAATTTCTCGACTGAAGCACGAAACACTGGATCAAAGGAGGGATCAAGCTTTTCCTTGTTCTGCCAGTTCAGTGGAAAGTCTTCCAAGTGGATCTGGATCTAGTAAGTACCATACTCTCTGGTGACAATTAGATCTTTACATGAAGATGGTTTCAGGCACACAAGCCCTAGTGAGAGCAGGAAGCAATCATAGTTCTATATCAGCAGAGGATGCTGAACCCAGTCCTACAGAGCCGCATGTCATCGGTCGAGCGAAGGCTCTAGTTGACTGCACACCTAGTCCTTATGATAAAGAAGCTTTAAAATTTAAGGTACGTCACTAACCAAAACATCAATCATTTAGCATATTTAGCAAATCGCAAATAATTTGGCTTTTAGAAAGGTGATATAATAGAAATCTTATCAATGAACGCAAGTGGTCAATGGAAAGGCATCTGCCATGGTAGAAAGGGTACTTTCAAATTCATCAATGTGGAGCTACTCTCAGAACGCAACATCAAAGTGCGAAGAGAGATCAAATACCACCGGAACATCAAGGGAAAGCCGAAAAGCGTAGAAGACCTGCTAGTGAAGATTGGTCTTCAGGAGTACATATCAGTTTTTGTTCTGAACGGTTACGAGGATCTGGAACTCTTCAAGGA
Source organism: Lissagria laeviuscula (assembly GCA_030264695.1). Classification (NCBI taxonomy): domain Eukaryota; kingdom Metazoa; phylum Arthropoda; class Insecta; order Coleoptera; family Staphylinidae; genus Lissagria; species Lissagria laeviuscula. The sequence goes on from JARJDU010008551.1 coordinate 8,939, forward strand.
AATCGAACCTTCTGATCTGGACTACCTCGGGATAATCAGCGATGACCATCGCGCGAAAATTCTCACCGCCGTGCAATGGCTGCATGACCTCGATTGTACGTTAAGCGAATAAAATCTCAGAAATTGTGTCTATTAACGATATCACTGATATACTCTGGTCTGATTTCCAGCAGGTAGTGAAGGCGACATCGCTGGGTCAAGCAGCGAAGGCGATGATCATACGAGAGCTCTTTCCATGGATCCTGGTGGTGGAGCGTGTTCACCATTTGGTAGGCGCCAGTTTCCTAGAGACTCGGGGTGCTATGATGCACCATTAAAAAGTTCCCGGATGGCACATCATCATCACCAAAGTCCTCAAGGTGAGTCTTCGGATGCCAGCGATACTGTTCCTTTCTGCGACGCGACCAACAACTTAGACTCAGTCGTGGAGCAGTGTAACAACGAGATCCTCGCAAGGGTACGACAAGCTCAGAAGAATGCCCTAAATCTGAAAGAGGACATATACCAACCGAACATTCCAAATTCTTCCAGTACAGACGGCATGCGCAAGGCGAAGGACACCTACGTGAGTATGCACGGCCAAACGACACTAACAGACCCCTGTAGACGCACTCTGTTGACGCGCACAAGTGGTAGGAGGCCAGGAGGCGGCATAGGCGGGGAGGAGACCTGCGAAGCTGACCAGCGTTCGCACACCGTCAAGTACATGGTCGGCGGAGGTGGCAGCGGCGACGGCGATGGAGCCGGTCGCAGCTGTCTCAGCGAAAAGTCGAGCGATTCCGGCGTAAGTAGTAGTTCTCTGTCCTCGACACATCCGAAGGAACCGGTCGTCCTTCCGCAGAACATTACTGAGAATCCCACGCATGCTCACGCCCTGCCCCTATCACATCCTCACCCAATTCTTAGTTTTACGACGAACTGTGCCAATAATCGTACGACTACGTCCAATACTGCCAATAAAAATCTCGCTTAACTTTTTTATTATTGTAAGTAAATGTATTCTAAAAACATAACAACCACATGCAACAATTTTTACGCCACTTAACTCACACCAACACGAACTGATACATCGGAGTTTCAAACAATGAGAGGTAATATACAAGTAGTACTTATAGACAATCGATTATGATATATGTCAACGAGTAATTCTCACAACAAACTTAACACTATTGATTACCTGTAGGTGTCAACAAAGGTGCATTTTATATGACCACTTTTTACATTTTTATGCAATTTACTTGTATTGCATTTTGCTGCAATTAATTATTGATTGCATTTTTGTTTCGAATGCTCAAGCGGTAAGAAAAGTTTGTATTAGTTTCTAATCTAAAAAAACTTTTGCAAATTTTTATTGTCATTATTATAATTGATGCAGATACTATAAATAGATCAACTTAAAACCAGAAAATGAATTTCTAGAAATTAACAAATAATGATTAGTTAGCATAGCGTAATTTAAAAAAAAATGAATTGAAATGAAAGAACAATAGGCATATCACCTATTATTATACATGTTACATGTATTAGGATATGTTACATATACATGTCAGTCAATAAAATAGGAGAATTTATTAAATTAATTATGA
>JARJDU010008614.1:0-11244 GCA_030264695.1 Lissagria laeviuscula
CTATTAAATAGTTGTATAGAAATTTCGAATAATTAGTTTATAATCAAGTTTTTTTCTATAAATAAATATATTTTTATTGTTTTTTGTTTGTTTTATAACCTTTCCCATAACCACGCCTTCTTTCATAAAAACACAGAAAATGATTGGTTACACCCCTACCAGGTCCGTTTAAAGGGGAGTGGGCCGGGCCAAAAAGGACACCACGGTCGTCCAAATAAAAACGCGCTAAAATCGTTATTTCTTTTTTATGATTGAAGCAAAAACTTAGAGCAATCCTGTGGCTCTTTCACCGGTGGTGAGTTTTTGCCTCAACGCAATTTGGCCCCAATTTCTTGTTTTGTTTTAAATTGAATTCCACTCTGTCCAGCCCTAAGCGCACAAACAGTTGAAATCCTCCAATTTAGTGATTTTGAGGCTCCCAGAGAAGGATTTTCAGGCGCGTGTCTCTTGTGCATAAATCCGCTACTGACCCTTACTCTCTTGCGTTTTCCCTGGGGCTTCCATGTTTGTATTTTCCTAACTGTTTTGTCAGTTTTGTCAATTCGGCGGGCTTTTGCGAACAATGATATCTTTGCCTTCCACTAACTTGAGTATTTCACGGTTCATTCTGGGGCGCCCATGTTACGTCCTCGAATACTTCTCTTATGGTATGTCTTTAATATATTCGTAGTTTTTCTTCCACTTCATAGGGGAAGAGGGCAATCCTTTTGCACAATCCTTTTGAGGCTCATCGTAAAGAGTCTCAAGGCGCACAATTAGTATTTCAGAGGCTCCTCTGGTCTGCCTGTGCCAACCAAAGTCAGCGTCTGTGTGCAAAAGCGCGCGCGTTTGGCTCAGTCGGGACCCTAGGTTTTCCAAGTTGTTAAATCAATCCGTCAAGTGTAAGTCACACGACGTGCAAAATAGATATATTTCATGCGTGATAGGTCTGTGCGGGGCTCCTCTAATCTTAGGGCCCTAAAATCATGCCTGTGTGCACAACCTATGAAGCGCCTCAATGCTTTTGTAAATGAGCGACAACTTATTTTAGCGCCACTTAGTATGTGTGCGCTGCACTCATTGCACATATGGGTGGTGCCGCCCCCTGACTTGAGAGTCCCCAGACGTCTCTAGTACTATTCAAAACACGACTTAAATATCTTTTAAATTGATAACAGTTTTATACTTTCACTTTTTCCTTAACAAAAGTTGTATATTAATATGTCATTTTAAGCAAGTCAATCAAAAATGTTTGTAACAAAAGTTTGACATATCAATCGAATCGCAGTTTTCCACGCTACTCATATGTCTCATACGTGTTAACGTTTATTTGTTATTAAAAGGATATTGAACAAGATGTGTGTTGTATGCGGCGCGCGTCTTGTTGTGTTTATTGAAACATTATCGAATCACGGTAGCAGCGCGTCAAGTGGTAAGCGCCGCCGCTCCACGCCATGTTCATAAATATTTACGCAAACGTTGGCTGCTATGATGCTCCCAGTGCCTACTATAGCTAAGATTGATTCGAATCAAGGAATTTCTGTTTACGTTGGCAATTTACGAGCGCGGTTAGCCGGCGATTTGAGCAAAAATCGATTGAATGAACGAGACGGAAAACAGGAACTACTACTACTAGTCAAGCATTTTGCTATTTTTGTTTCGCTCGAAACACTTGTAACTTAATTGAGCTGCAATCAACATACAACACGCTTTTTCATTGACATTAAAATTTAAAAAATCGAAGCGCCAAACGCACTTTTTGCTTGTACTTGAACGACGACGCGCCGATTTTGGCGGGAAAGCTAACATTAAATTTAAGTATCAAGCTATAAAACACAGTTTAAGGCTAATCAAATTTAAATAAATGTTATAGCGCACGCCGACGGTCGCCGCCACCTCGGCAAAAATTTTATTTTTGTGTTTCCTGTTCGCGCGCGTATCATTTGATGTTTGGCCGCCGCCGCTGCCGTTGCCGTTTCATTAGCGTTTATTAATAGAGGGAAATAAGAGTGAGCCGACCGTGTCGTTGTCGTCGTCGTGTTACATTCGCCCGTACAATATAAAATATTATGAGTATCGTACGCGCACGCGAATAATAAACTCAATTTCTCCCGCCCGCCGCCTCCGCATTCACCACCGCTGTGCGCACGCACACGAAATAAAATTCGCGCGTCTTTCGGTCAGTCAGCTTGGCGATTTCAGCGGCGACAAACGTAATCCATCTCATTAACATAACAGGCACGTATTGTTTGCATTTTTTGTTTGTTTGTTTTTGTATACCTAGTTATTAGCTACCGCCCTTTCCTCAGCTTAGAATAAGATAACTCCTCCCTTAATACTTGTTTTGTATTTTGTTACAATTACGAACAAATTAAAACTTCTCCCCTGTTTCTTTTTATTTTTGTGTACGCCCCCTAATTATGATTTACCTACCTTTTATACTTCCTCCACGAATATTCTGTATATTAGTATCTCCTCCCATTTCTTTAGGTATCAATTAGCTCCGCCCATTTGCATTTATGAAAAGCTAAAATTCCCTGCTGTCATGTGAGTGTCAATGTCATTAACCTAAAAAAAATTACTTCATCACTTACAGCCTAACCGAAAAGACATGATTCTATGGAACGTCCAAATGACAAAATAGACGCGTACACGAACGGCAGCCTTGATATCGAACGCGTGCTAACACTTGGCAACAATGTAAATATTAAGAAGAAGGTCGCCCGTCGACGATGGGCCATCTTAGCGAAAGCACTCAAGGTTGGTTGGTTGCCCTCTCTCCATAATCCCAGTGTCGTCTTACATCACGCCCACTATTCGAACTGTCCGCCACGCCCCCAGTCTGTTGTGTTGTTGAAATTACAAAATAAGACGGCACTGGTGTGTTACTCCCTCCCATTAAACAGCGCCTCCTAACGGCAGTCTTTACAGAGTCCCACCGGCAGCGAGCCCTCAAGTCCAACCGACGAGTGCTCGGTGCGACGCATCTCGTCCTTCATGCTGCTCACCACCCATCAGCAAGAAAACACCTCCGTGCGGCTGTCCACCGACGATCCCGCTCTTCGCGTTCAAGCGAAGAAGCGCACATGGTACAAATACGCCATGTGCGTGGACGAGCACGAGTACAGCGTGATCGTCGGTCATCGCATGCGCACCTTCTCCGCTGAAGATCTGATGGGCTTCAATAACACCGGCAACGTGTGCATATGGCCATCGGAGGAGACGCTCACATACTACCTCGGCGCGAATCTGCATCTGTTACATGGCAAGACCGTCCTCGAATTGGGCGGGGGGATGTCTTGCTTGGCGGGTCTTATCAGCGCTAAATACGGACGCGCGAATAGTGTCCATCTCACCGACGGCAATAAGGCATCCGTTGAGAATGTCCTCGTGAGTATGGCGTGCAACGAGTTCAGTTGTCCTGTCACCTGCGCAGTGCTCAAATGGGGTGAGGATGATAGTAATGTGCGTCGTGCGCATTACGACGTCGTGCTTTGCGCCGATTGTCTTTTCTTCGACGACGCCCGCGGCGATTTGATACACACCCTGTGGGAGTGTCTTGCGCCAGGGGGCGTGGCTTTTGTGATGGCTCCACGAAGAGGTACTACTCTTGGTAGTTTCATTGGCCAATGCCGTGCGAGAGGTTTCCATTGTACGGAAACGATCAAGTATAACCAAACTGTCTGGGAGAAACATATTCTCCTCTTGTCGAATTGTGATTACGACGATAACATTCATTATCCTATTCTATTAGAATTGACCAAAGAGTAAATGAAGTGACCTTAGGGAATCCTACATATTATACATACACATACATAGTATATTCATATTTGGATAAGGTTTCCATGCTGCGCGTGCGTGTCCTGTATTATCTATATACGTCCCTATACTGATCTAGTCAACAGATGGCGGGACATTGCGCATCGTATGGAAATCTTGATGATTTCTGGTTTATCTAAGCGCGCGTTGAACGATGATGTCTTCTTTACATTTTTTACATTGGATTCATGCGCGCGCATAGTTTAATTAAATTAGATATATTTACATGTTATTATCATCAGGTGCGACTGAGGCGCGTAACTTTAGTCACATGCATTCGAATCAAAAATTAATAAGAAAAGAGAAATACTCCAACCTAACCTCCAAGACAAGTTGTTGATCAATGTAGTTATTTATTATATCCTTATATTATATATCTAGTTCAAAGAAGATGAAGAAAAAAATTGAAATTTACTATTATGATGTATATTATATTTACGAATGTGGTTCATACATATATATATATATTTACGGAAACGACCTTTTCGCTCGTGTTGACTTTTCGTATCTTGTCTGTGATAATTAATACCAATTTAATTAATGATGTTGAACATGATCTAAAATGAATGTTGAAGTAAGAAGAATATCATATTGGGATGATGAGAATTTAAGAGATTCTCCCTAAGTAATAATCTAGATGAATAAATACCGCTCAGATACTTTAATTAATTAATTTAGATGAATGAATTTGTAACTATTTATTAATATAAATATTATGTGAAAGTGCAGAAATTGTGTGGTGCAGGGAAAACATGTTAAGGCTGCCCCAAATCTAGCGCAACGTTAAAGCTTGTTTTGCGGGTTGTGCGGGGCTGTTATTCTATTACCTATTTGCTTGCTGCAAGCCACATTTGCACACTAGTTGTCTAGCTAACCCCAAAAAAACGGTTTGCAATCTTGCCAGGTTGCTAGCGGTATACTGTTGTGACGCAGACCCTCGACAAGAGCGGTGGCGCTCACAGACCCGTACGAAGGACGATTACTACAATTGATTTAATCGAAAGATGCATGTAATAGATACCGAAACGTACTAATCAACCGTTATGCGGTTCTGTGTGCTTCCGCTTGAGCTAGTGTGCAAAGCTATACCTGAGTTTGCTGCTTGCCAGTTTTTCAGTGGAAGCTAGTGTGCGAATATGGCTTGGAGTAAGCGAATAGGTAATTAAATAGCAGCCCCGCACAACCCGCAAACCAAGCTTTATCGTTGCGTTAGTTTTCGGGCAGACTTTAAACTAATTATATTTTATGGGCATCTAGAGAGATAACCTTAATCTCATCTCATGTAATGAATCAAGGATGTTATAATATAGATTAGAGTACTCGTATTTAATGATAGTATACGTAAGGATAGTGGTAAGAGGCTTTTTACGTACGAAGGGTACAGTTGTGCTGGGTTTGAGCAGTAGGGAATGCAGTACACTCATGCCTCGGTTTAACGGATATTGCCTGCATGCGTGTAGGCAACTTCATAATGTTCAAAGTATGCGTATGCATAGACATAACGGACAAGGGTCGTCTCTCATTTGTCCGTTAAACCGAGGCATGAGTGTAGTTTACGCAACTGTTCTGTCCGAACGTAGTTGGCCTTGCCACACGACGCGCGTACTAAGCTTAACTACCCCCATTCGAATAAGCGCATGAAACATGCACTTAAAGTGTACGGTCTTGGGCTTTTCGTTTATTACGCACGGTAACATACGAATGCGTAATGGTAGCCTTTACCTGCTATGCAGATCGTCCGTTTTTATGAGCTTTACGGCGTTGTCGTTAGTAAAATACATGCATACGCAATTGAAGCCGAAACTCTGTGAAACAAAAAGTACCAATATGTGAGGCAGGTTGTCAAACCTAAGTTCGGCTTTACTTTTATACCAATAGTTGTCAATCTCATATTATAACATCCTTGCATTTAATTAAATTCTGTCGAAAACTTATGACAGCTGTCATAGTTCAGTTGTTGCAGTTTGTCTCACTTTCTGACTGATCTGTAACTAAACCCGTGACCAAAAACAGACAAACACACGTTGTATTTATTATACATAGATTTATTTTTTGAGCATGCTGAACATCAACATGATGAAACCTTGCAACAGTTGTTGTGCCCTAAAAATAGGCTCGATTGCTGCCTCGCATGCATTCGACTACAAACGTCTCGCTCCATTATTGAGCAATAATACAAATTCTTTTTCCTTTATTTTGCTTTGTTTCATTTTTCTTTCTTTTTCATACTGCTAAAAATGGATGCAAGTTATGCTTAAGAGGCTTATTTACCTTCAAACTGGTATAGGTAACTCCATGTTAGCGCCGTGACTGATTGGGATTGGGATTGCGTTATTTTAAAGCTACCAAAAACTATGCTTTTATCCATTAACTTTTTCGAATTTTGAATCGAAATATTTTAAAATTAGTTTAGAAAATTTCGAAAAACGTTCTTTTACTTTAGCGGCTTATATATCGAGGTGAAAGCAAAAAGCGCTAATTCGGCCAAAATACGGGCGTGTACTGTTCGAATTTTGTAAAAATATCAAATACCCGGGCCGTAATCAGTCATGAACCAAAAGCAAATTTTCGTTCTGTTTACTCAGGTCATAGTCATCAAAATCCATCCTTGTATTGCTGTCTTTTACTTAAAACATACGCGGCAGTACGCATTTGACCTCACCATTTCCTTGCTGCCCGCTTCAACTCGTACTCCTCGGAGAAACTGTTCGTCGGGTAAACAAGCCTCTTAAGAAATGTTTGTTTTGTATCTCTCGATGCCCTGCTCACAAAAATACTATTGTTGTTTGCTCACATAACTTAAATAATAATAATAATAATAATACATTCTACATAGATAATATTCGAGTACATATACAAAGTGTAGTCATGCATATCAAATTTTGCAGAAAAGATACAAAAGCAAAGACATATTGTACTACTTTAATGTGTTTGTTGTTTATATATAAATATACAATATATCTCCTGTTATATCCATATACTGTTACATTCAGTCTCTGTTTTAAGACTTGACAGAAAAGGTAAATTATGATAGATAATGGTCGAGAGCGGATATTTTTGATGCGTAAACGAAAAAAAAAAGCGAATGACACATTTTGGCATATCCTGAAATGCAAGCATATTATACAGATGTACCTACCTATACATAATATATCTTTCGATAACTAAATATTGACATTCTATGTACGTTCGAAACTGTTTTACCGTTTGTTCGATTCGAAAATAAACTAAATAAAACAATTAAATAAAAACACGATGATGATCAATATTTCAGTGAGTTTTATTGATTTGATTGATGATATGGCGTTCTTGAAGGTTTTCATTTCAATTCATTTATTATTTAGAGCTTTAAAGATGCAATTAAATTTCCAACTTTCTTTGTAACGGAAAGTACAGAGTGTGACAGAAATAGTTCCTACAGAAAAATGGTACGAGGTATCGCCAAAAAACAGAGATCTCTGGATCTAATCAACCGATTTCGCTCATTCTTTGCTTCTATTTCCGCTATTTTAGGATTTTTTAGAATTTCGAAAATAGTTTTTTGCTACATTGTAGAGAATTTTATTTAGTCTGGATGTTCTGCGATGTTGCAGTTCTTCGCAAACCATGCAGCCAGCGAGAGTCAACATCCCGATAGCCGCCCACGTATGCAGTTGCCAAGGCGTTGAAAAACAATATACCTTGACAAAAAAATATTTTGAAAAACTAAAAATGTTGCTCTACAACATAGAAAAAATCCGAGGTGTTTACTTTATTTCTAATACCAAAAAAAAAACATGAAAGTAGCTCATTTTTTTAAGTCTTGCAGGTTTGCGCGGTATTGCAGTATCGAGAGTTTGCCACACCTTATAGATATAATTAACAAATGCACTGTTTCTGCTTTAATTCTTTCATTTTAATTTTATATTTCCAGGGCGGATTATTGGAAATCTAATGCGAAGAAATACTGCGACTTTTGCAAATGTTGGATAACAGACAACAAACCAGTGAGTACAATACCATTCTCCATTTTCTTCTAAAAACTAATCAACTGTATTTATCTGTGTAGAGCGTTGAATTTCATGAGAAAGGACGAAGACATCAAGAAAATGTCGCCAAACGCCTTAAACAAATCACTAGGAACAATCAACGGCTGGAAACCGAGAATCTCAAGGTGGATGCAGCCATGGCAAAGATGGAAGCAGCTGCTTTGGAGGCTTATCGCAAAGATGTAGAGAACAATGCCGATATAACATCCAAAGCTATTAATAAACGTCTACAAGAGGAAAATCTTGAAGTAGCTGGGTCGAGTCAAGATGGAAAAAAAGTGTGGAGGGAAGCTAAATCTGAGAAAGGGACATATTATTGGAATATATTGACCAACGGCAAGACATTTCCTTAAGTGGAATTATGATTTTATGTTTACATGGCTCATAGGTCATCTTATCTTCATTTCTTTCAGAATCAGTTTGGGAACCTCCCAAGGAAGGATACTTAAGTATTCTAGAAGCTAAAGAAGAAGATGACCTCAAATCGTCCAAAACATGGAAGGATTACAAATCTAAAGTGATTACAACTACACGATTACAAGCGCAGGAAGATAAGAAATTCCAAGAAGAAGAACGCGCTCGATTAGCTAGAGAGAAGCTGAAAGAGCGGCGAGTGCAAGAAATCCAAGCGCCGGAAGCTGCGCCATTGTTAGAAGAAGGCAAAACGAATCCTTATGGAAGATGGCAAACTGTACAAGTCATGTAGGTTATGCAATTATTTGAAGAATATCTTGATTCAATGCATTGTTTTAGTGAAATTGAACCTGAACCAGAAACTGTGGGCGAAATTCCATTGCCAGAATTATCAGACATTCCGCCAGTAAGAGAATTCAAGGAGAAAACGGTGGAAACGTTGGATGTTGCAGGAAGCACGCAGTTCAAAAAACGGAAACTGAAAGGCGGCAACCAAAGAAACACGAGGACTCGATTGGATGATGATTAAAATATTACATTTATTGTTTCTAATTATTATATATAATGAAGTCTTTTGATATTAAAATTATTTTATACATTTTAGGTGTTTTTATTATTTTTTTCTTCTTTTTTTTTTTTAAAGTAATTTTGATGATGTGCATTTGTTTTCCTGTCTAACCAACAAAAGTTTCACGTGTTTGTTCTTACGCTGTTTTCGTAAATTCTTTTCAAAAGAATTATATTATGGCTGGTCCACCAAAGAAAAAGGCAGTTGAAGTAGAAGACTGCAGTGATTCTTCAAGTCAAGCTAGTGAATCTGAGAGTTATCATGGTCAAGAAGTAAGTTAAGCAATGCATATAAAGTACATATTATGTGCTTCCCAAATGATGAATTATTCTAATAAATCTCTGATTTAATCTAATTTCTAAGGAAATTCAAGCTGATTTCGAAGGCCGTAATCCCGAAGGACAAGATTTCCATGGTATCAAGCAACTATTACAACAATTGTTTCTTAAAGCTCATATCAATATATCGGAAATGAGTGATTTACTAATTGCACAAACTGGTGTTGGCAGTGTATTAAAACAAAGTATGAATGATGAAGATGATGATGATGATGAAGATGATACTATGAGTGATGCTTTAGATGTATTTGGTATCACATCAGTTATAAATCTCACTAAGAACAAGGTATTTATAATAATTAACTAACACATATCATATCAAATATTAAGTATTAATATAAATATTATTTTAGCAATCAAGTTGTGTACAAGAACTAATAGATCTTCTCAAAGAATTGTCTCTGAAACATGCATCGAATGAAGTGCAAGCAGAAATTGCTAATATTCTTTCATCAAATAAGAAAATTGGTTTGCTTATTAATGAAAGGTTTGTTAACATTCCAGCTAAGATTGCAGATCCATTGCTTACATCATTACAAGGAGAATTAGAACGGATCAAGAAGAAGGAAACCAGTTATGATTTTGATTATTTCGTCATGATCACAAAGTTGCATAAGGAGAAGGGCAATGAGGCTGAGATATTGTATTCGAATGCAGAGGAGGAGATTTTTGCAAAGGATGCTAACTTTGCATTTGAGTTTAATGTACAGAATCAAAGTGATTCTACTGTTGCTGGTAAATGGACCGAAGATGATGCCGAGTTGATACCTTTTAGAAAAGTTCTTCTATTTAATGCTAACAAATTAGCGAATATTATTTTACAAGTTAAAACATTTGTTAATTGAAATTAAAAATATCTCCAGCTAATGGTATTATTGTATTTAGGTCTTTGATACTTTTTATGCAGTTTTTGCACGTTTATCTTGTTATTTCAGCATAACAGGTCTAAATCAACGAAAAAGCGGTTGCTTAAGCCTTCCTTAAAACTACAAGTATTGTTATAGTCGTTCGTACTCGTTGTCCTTCGGTACGCACCCAGTCAATGTCCGTATCAGCAGCTCGTTTGGTGTCCGACCAGCACCGACACGCGGCTCGCTGCGGTACTTGCGCCGCTTTAGCTGCTGCACTTGGTGTACTGCACTGTACGAACAGTTTGACGACAATTTAAAAAGGTAATGACAAGTAATGTGTTGTTTTTGGCTCGTACATAAAATATTGTACGAATCTCGTGCGTTGTTTTACTTGTGCTCGTTCTGTAACTCTCACTCGCACGGTCGTGTTGGCTAACCCACTTGCACTCGTTAAAACAACTTTAACGCAACTCGATGCGTTGAATACTATTAACATTTATACGGTAAAGTGCATGAAATCGCACGGTGTACATGGTGGATAAAGACTAGCATTACGCTACCGTGCGTTATGGATAGTAGGAACTAGCATTGCGCATGCATTTTGCTTATAACTTCTAAACGAATAATCCCACAGGAACCTTATATACATATTTATAAAGGTCCTTAAATTTTCTATAAGATAGAGTTTAGTATGACCTTAACATCCCGACAAAAAATTTCAAATTATTGGTTAAAAATAGCTTTGTGTTTGTTTTATAACCTTTAAACGCTCATAACTTTGAAACTAATTATCCGAAATAAGCCTAATAAATTTAATTAGAAAGGTCATCAAGTTCTCTTAAAGATAGCGTCTAGAATCCCTTTTTAAACCTTTGGAAAAAGATCTAAATTTAGGCTAAAAAGGTTAGATTACATTTTTTGCTGACATGTTTTTAATTGAACAATCCATAATAACTCTAACTAATTATCCCATGTTAATGAATTTGACATCGTTAGATAGCCAATTAAATTTCCTTTAAAATGATATGCATATTAATTACCTCAGCCTTATATAAAATAGTGAAAACTGCCCCTAAAAACAAAATATTAATTTTTCTTTTTGTTTTTTAACATTTAAAAGCTCATAACTCAGAAACTAATTATCCGAAATTAACCTAGTATGCCTCATTAGAAAGGTCATTAAATTCTCTTAATGATAGACTCTAGAAACACCCTCCAAACCCTGGGAAAACGACCTAAATTAGGGC
>JARJDU010008626.1:0-12553 GCA_030264695.1 Lissagria laeviuscula
TTAATAAAAATATGAATAAGCTAACAGTACACCTAATACATATATGCGTTTTATTTTAAATTTTGTTTTTTAAGTTTAAAACAATTAGCTGTTTGTTTTATGCATAAAGTTAATATTTAATTCGTGCTTCAGTTGACTTAAGGATACCTCTTCAGCCAACAGTACTGCTTACAAAAAGAAATATTTTTTATCTGAAAAAGTAAAATTGAACGATGGAATAATGTCTACATTACATTATTCAACTGTAAGCACAGTTATAAACTGTGTTGTAAGCAATTCAGATTATACAGCCAGGAAACAAGCTTATGTATATAATTTATATGCATTTATTTATTATGCTTCTCAATTCCCGACATATTCAATTTAGTAATTTTAAATAACATCGTCGCCATCAAAATTTTTGTTTAGTCATCAATTTAAATTTGGAAAATGGAACTTCGTATGTTGAAAACATATATGATCCTGGAAATGCAGGCAAACATGTCGCACTTGTATAGCACTCCGCTCACATTACATTTCTGACAGAAATAAACAGCGCGTCTAATGGACCAGTCTTCGAATTAATCAAAACAATCAATTTATCCAACAAATTGCCATAAGTTATATGTGAAATAGTGTATGAAAATGAATAGTTCTATATAATATGGCAAGCATTCAAACGAACGATACAAATTTAAAGATGAGTAAACCAATTCCCGCAGTTAAGGGCCCCCCTACAATCGAAGATCTACCTGATGAGGTACTGGAATTTATTCTAGGATTTTTACCGCCCTACAGAGATATTCACGACTGTATGATTGTATCAAAACGATGGCGCAAATGTGTACTGAGTAAGTTGAAATTGTCTTTAAATTTTTGGACAAAGAAAGAGCACAATTGTGTTGTTTTGCAGATGTGATCAAAATAAAACGAAGAAATCTTAACAAAGCAATAATGGATTTTGACATTGCCTGGAAAACACTTACCCCTGCAGCAATGGCACCTACAATAACTAAGAGATATTCTCATGCTGCAGCTGTACATGAAAATTCCATGTATGTTTTTGGTGGATGCACTTGCTCAATGACCACTTTTAATGACCTATGGAGATTGGATTTATCAAAGAGAGTTTGGGTAAGACCTTTAGCTATGGGAACCTATCCATCACCTAAAGCTTGCAGTTCGATGGTGTGTTACAATGATTCTTTAGGTAAAATGTGCAATTAATATAAATGGTATCTAAATTATTCATTAAAATGATTAGTACTAATTAAATTGATATTTTTTAGTTTTATTTGGTGGATGGACTTATCCACCCTCATATCCACTACATCAGACCTGCCATTTGTTCAATGAATTGCATATGTATGACATTAAAGCAAATAGATGGACATGCATCAATACTGCAGTGACGCCGCCACCCACTGCCGGTCATTCTGTATCAGTTCATGGCAACTGGATGGTTGTTTTTGGCGGTTTGCAGCGAGCTAGCAACGTTGTGCATTCCACAAAGACCAATGACATTTGGAAGCTAAATTTGGAAACATTAAATTGGTATAAACAAGAAACGATAGGTAGGTTTAAAAATAATTGTATGATGATAAACCTTCAAGCATTGCTGATGCTGTGTCCAAAATATCTTGGATTATGTTTATTTAAATTTGTGCACCTGTTAGCATTCTTATTTTACGATTGTTCTTGCCAAAGTTAAATTATTTGTATTTTAGGTAATTTAAAACCTCAAGAACGCTACGGCCAATCCCAAACAGTTTTGGATGAAGAAAATGTTCTAATTATGGGAGGTTCTGGCGGCCCATCATTGTTCTTATCTGATATATGGATCTTAAACATGAAAGGCAACCTCTGGAAATGGATAAAAGTAAACGTTCGAAATTCACAAGACGCTCCACCCCACTTATGGTGTAACCCCGTTTGTAAGGTGCAGGATAAAATAATAGTGTTAAGCAAGTGTCGACAAACTACAAATCCGCCATTCATGTACATTTCGCGTGGAGTTTGGGTGCCACCAGTAGTTGATTCTAGGGATAACATACCCGGTCGTATTGACCTTGCCAATCGCGTGGTGGATCGAGATGAAAATGTGAACGGACGTCGAGGAACTTTGAAAGGTGTAAAAAGGACTAATCCTGGAGATGAAGCGAATCACAATGATCTGGAGGCTGATGTAAATAAACCTGGACCGAGTGGTGTTGTAGAACGACGGGAACCCATTAGCATGGCGGCGTTTAATAATTCGTTCAATGACTCTGTGTCTAAATCAAATGCCAAAAAACTGGTTAGGGAAGAAAAGATGAAACAAAGCGCGGAGAAACTCAAAGCTAAACTGAGTGGGAATTTAGGTAAAGCCGAAAAAGAATTTGTACGGCCGAAGAAGAATGTTTTAGGAATGTATGTGTTAGATATATCTCATGCGCTTGATGTAGACCCGTATGTAACATGGATGCCATATAAAAATCCTGGGGTACACACTGATGGACCAGAAGAAACTGTTTTGTATTCATTGGTAGCTGGTAAATCCGAGTTGATCATGTTCGGTGGAATACAGAAGGACTCGAGTGCGTTATTTGTTTGCACGACAAATTTAAGTAATCAGGTTTCGAATTCATTGCATTTTATAAGTGCCCCGCGATATGTCATATAATTAATATAAGCATTAATTGCATTGTATCAGAAATAATGCATGCAAAACGTTGTTTAATCAGTTATTTAAAGGCTCGCACAAACGCTCAGAATTTTTACTTAGGCGGGGCTGTATGCTGATTTTGCGCAAATAAGCCTTCACAAGGCGTAGTCAGGGAGGCAAAGAAGGTCATCAGTCCCCGGGCGCCAAATCAATGTTTCTCCGCTGGTAGAAGTAGCTGTTTAAATGTTAATGGGGGGGGGATAGTATTAGCACTTCAGATGTCTTCAGGCTCTTAAAGCTTTAGTTACACCCCTACTCCACACATTTGCTCAGTCCATCATGCAACCATTCAGTTTTGAATCGCTTAATTTAAAAAAATGGGTTCCCCGACCACTTAATTATCTTTTGTTTGATTGTGTAATTGTAAAAATTACATAAAAACAAAACAATAACTGAATGTCCTGTTTGCTCATCATTGCACTGATCACTAAATTGAGCAAATGGACTGAATTACGCAGGAAAGACAAGAGGCCTGCACAGTCGGCTTCCTTGTGTTCATTCGCACACGGATTTTGCGCAGGAATAAAATACTGAGCGTCTGTAAGGGCCATAAACTTGTTCTAAATGTGCAAAAATAACTAACGTTGAATTCTATTTTTCACGCAATAGGCCATAATGATTGTAAACTTTAAGGAAAAATCATCAGAACCAATGATTTGAAGTATACCGCCATAGCTAAAATTGATATATTTACAAGCTTTATTGAAATTTTTGAATGTGATTCCTCAATACAATAAGAAAATCGACCTTTTTTTTAACATACATCATAATCAGCTCTTTAAGAAGGTACCTAATTGTATTCAATATTGAGTTACCAGATATTGAGAATATATCGAACCGAAAGATGCAAAAAGTGCGATATAATTATTGTTCGAAGACTGCATGAAGCTATTTATTGCAAACTGATATATCAATGTATCGGAATATAAAAAAAATACTTTCATAAAATTATAGTTTATATCAAAGTTATAGGTCATCATCGTCACTACCTTCTTTATCAGTATTGACTTTTAAACTACCGAAAATTTCGCTAGGTATTGTTTGCTTAGTAATGGGCACATCGCGATCTTCGGCATCGTCTTCATTTTCTTCGTTATCCTCATCGTCGTCATCATCAATATTAATCTCATCTGGATTAATAACTTTCTCGCCGCGGCTGTCTCCCTGAGTTTCTCCTCGAACGAACATAATATTCCCACCTTTGGTTAATGACGTGCTACCAGTCATTTCAACAGCCTTAGCTTCCAGCATACGCATATCATCCTTTGCACCAGGTGCTAAATCAGCAACCGTTCCTGCAATTGATCCAGCCGAATTCAACATCTGAGCAGACATCATGTTAACTTGTGTGTTGTACATCGCCTGTACGCTTCTCTTAATGCGAAGCATTTCCCTCATTGTATCCTCATTACCATGGCGGACTTCAAACTCTTTCCATACTTGCCAGAATTCGGCAGTTACCCTTGGATCGCAAATTTGCGAGCAATGAGCGTAAATTGCTCTAGCTCGATCAATCTCGCCAAGTTTCGTTTCCATCTCGGAAAATCTCAAGCACATTTCTCGTGTTTTGTCTTCGGGCAACATTTCAATGGCTTTCTCGTAGATTTGCCTTGTTTTCGGCACTCCATAGATCTCAGCGGCACGCTTAATGTAAATATTAAACACTTCAAACATCTCCTCGGGCAAAACAGCGCTCGTAGCGCGTTCGTATACAGCCATAGCATGTCTTGCCATACCATGTTGCTCTTCTAATTTCGCGTATAGCAAATACAAATGCTTAGCGAACTTTTCAGGACAATGTTCTAAGCATTGTTCGAATAAATCACGTGCTCTTTCTAACTTGGACCCTCCATATCGACCCAAAAACTTTTTGAGATACGTATTCCAAATGTCATAAACATTGGGCCATTTAAACAACGAAATGCCTTTTTCATAAGCTCGGAATGCCTCCTCGAAATAGTTGTTTTCTTCGAGGAATAAGCCATAGTTGATTATAATTTGTGGTGTAGCGATTTTCAAGTCAAGGATACGATCGTATACAGCTTTGCACGTTTTGAAAGTACCAAAGCTTTCTTCCAAATCAGCATAGAGTGACCACACCTTCAAACTCTTATACAATCGTGCTTGTACTGTTTCTTTATCGTCGTGATAATTCACTTTTCTGGAAGGTATAACCGTAGCTCGATACATTAACTTAAGTGCGGCTTCATAATTCTCATGCCGCACTTCCATTTCAGCCCATTCGCACCAAACTGCTGCCAAATCTTCCACTTTCAAGTATTCAACTTGCGTGCCTTTCTCAAAAATCAATCGCGCATCATCAATTTGTCCATTGGTTTCATAAAATTTCGCAAATTCAACCCATAACGTGTGCAGTTTACCCACAGCTAGTTTAGGCTCGACAGTTTGGACAGCTTCAGTGTATGTATTTATTATTTCATGAGGATTGCCTTCATATAATTTTACCCTATTATGCCACTCTTGTACATTATGAGGATTCTGTCTTAAGAGCACTGAATTAAGCAAAAGTAGGCGACGATCCATTAAATGCTCAAATCGCGATAAACGCAGCTCCATTTCAACTTCATCTTTTTCAGATGGATTCGATTTCTTCGCTATTTCTTCCATTCGCTTATTCAACGATATTTCTTCAAACTGTGCATATGCATCGAATACTTGTGTAAAGTCTCTGACAGTTGTTACAGTTTGGATTGCTTCTTCATATATATCTCTTGCACGTTCAAAAAGACCGCTGCGCACGTAATAATCCGCAAGAGAATTCCATAAATGTCCCAACTGATCAGTGTATCGTCGTAATCCACCTCTGATTATAGCATCCACATTCAATGAAGTCACTTTTTTCGGGTTTTTTGATATCAACTCACATAATTCATTCCATAATTGATGATTTGATTTACCCTGTTGCGATGAAAATCTATCATCGTTTACGATTTTTGCTAATACTTGGGCTGCTTCATCTAGTTTATCAACTTTTGTGAGGTAATCTACATATTCCTCTGCATTCTCAGGCATTAATTTTAAATAACGCCGGAATACTCTAAGAGCAGTCTCATGAATATCATGTTTTTGAACAAATGCTAAATAAAGTGGCCATATTCTATGATGCTGAGTTATAGGCAATGCTCGTAGTGCTCTATCAAATACTTTTCTGGTTCGAGTAATTTGGCATTGGTCTGTTAAGAAAACACAATAATCCATCCAAATCCTTGGCATTTTGTGCATAAACACTAAGGCTCGTTCAAAGGCATTATTTATTAATTCATAACCAGGATCAATGATACACTTGCCTTTAATTTGCTTCCTTCTTAGTTTCAAGTAATTATACCATAGCTTATAAGAGCCTGGAAGTTCTTTCAAAGCACGTTCGTATATAAGATTAATTGATTCTTTAGAAGCATTTTTCTTGTGGTCTATATACCTTAGCCAATGCTTAACCGAGTACGGGTTGCGAAGAATTTCTTCTTCATATGGTAGATCTTCATCAGTCTAAAAACGAAATATAAAGTATATAAATTTATTTAAAAAAAAAAATCTTAATTATCACTTACAAAAGTAATATCCATTGCTTCGGTTGTTACTGGCATTGTTAATAAAATTGTTTAAATACTTGATAATGGCAGAAATTTACGTTAGTAAATAATGTAGGTTATGCCGTTTATTGTATACGTAGTTGCCTATATTACAATTTTAATTGTTTGCGATAGGCAACTAAATATGTTCTCCAAATAGGCTATTTGCCGCTGTCTGATTGTTAGGAATGTTTCCTGTTTCAAGGTTCGGATAAATGATTTTTTTGGAACTGACTCTGTTTTTGCGGCTTCAGCTCAAACCTCACTTCGCGGTATTTTTCCGACATTGAGTAGTGAAAATACCTATCCGGGAATTGTGTTTTAGAACAAAATTGGTCTCATTGCTGTTTATCAACAAAAATGTCGTTAACATTTGCACAACGCGGCCAAAGGCCACCTCCAACTCCACAACAAATACAAAAGATGCTTGATGAGAATGGCCATCTCATACAAACAATCCAAGATTATCAAAGTAAAGGCAAAGCACAGGAGTCTGTTCAGTATCAGCAAGTGTTGCATAGGAATCTTATGTATTTAGCAAGTCTGGCAGATAGCTCACAAAACATGCATTCTTTATTGCCGGTAAGTAACTAACATATAGATTAATTATAAATGCTTATACATTCATCAGTTGTTACAGCCACCTCAAGGTGCACCTCCTACTCATGGCCAACCCCCAGTTCAGCCAACTCCTGATCAACAAAACATGAATAACTACAATCATCAGCAACAGCCTGGTTATCGCCCTCCAGTTCCTCAAAGGCCAGGTGCACCACCACAACCATATCCTCAACGAGGATATCAACAAGGTCAATATCCAGGACATTACCCACCTCAGGGACAGTATCCACCACAAGGTCAATATCCACCACCTAATCAACAAGGACCAGGATATCCACCAAGCTCACAAGGATCATATGGCCCTCCTACTACAAGCACTCCACATAATAATTATCCACAACAAGGATATGGTACACCACCACCATCAGGTGCTCCTCCGCCGCCAAGTCCGTATCCACCACCAGGTGGACCGCCACAAACACCTCCAGCAAATTATAATCAACCACCAGCAACTGCTCCATATCCAAGCGTCACTCCGCCTCAGAATTATCCGCCACAGCAACCATATCCTCCTCAACAAAACTATCCGCCACCGCCAGTAAGCCAGCCACAAAATACTTCTGCTTATTCAAATCAGCAAAGTCCAAATCCTTCAACTTATGCTCCAACAAATGCGCAGAGCCCACCGTTTTCGGCTCCACCTAGTAATACGCAAAGTCCTGCTGTGAAGACAGAAGCGCCCAGTACTCCGCAACCGTATCAACCACCTTATCCTCCAAATTCTCAACCATCAAATCCAGCGGCTGGGTATACGCCTCCTCCAAACCAAGGGTATCCACCTCAAGGACCTCCGCCAGGAGCTAATTACGGATATCCTCCACAACCTGGGTATCCGCCGCAACCTCAATACGGAGCACAACCTCAAGGATATCAATATTCTAGGCCACCTGGTCCTCAAGGCCCGCCGCCGCCACAAGGTCAATATGGAGGATACAATTATCCACCTCAACCAAATCCTTAGTATAATTATTTTGAATGTTAATGTAGTTTGTTCTAAGTTTTCTTTGGTAATGTGCTTAATGAATTGATAATTTAAATATGCGTATTGTTTTTATACTTGATTTGATGTTTTATAGACATCTTTAATAATTAATAATGTATTTGTATGACTTAGTCCTATATTAAAATTCTTATTTTTATGTTATGAATTATAGTAAATGAGTTATGATAAGCTAAGAAATTATTTTTATGAAAAATTGTGTTTACAGGTACATTGTTTTGGACATTCACATAATATATATATATATACAAGTCACATAATAAATTAAAAATCTGCGAATTCTTTTTCGAACTTGTCCACATCAGGTTCTGTTGATAATTTAATTATAGCACTGTCTTTTTCATCCGGGTCCTTGCAGATAGGTTTAATGGGAGGAATTACTTTTTTGTTAAAAATATGTACCCATGGTACATCGGCAAACCAATCGTGTTCTTTAATATCGGTGGATCCACGACGTAAGCATCCAATTCTGCAAAGTATTATAAATATACTTTAAAATAAAGATGGCCTAACAATTAAAAATATCGGAAATGTCCTACTTTTATAGTATTTTTACTATTGAAGAAGCTGAGACGGTATACTAGGGACAGTCCGCCTCGGGTACCACTTAGTTTAGGGGTGCTAAGTCAGCTGTGGCTGTATTGTGATGCCAAGAAAGATTAGTTTGAAATCGCTCATTGCTGGGAAAAACCGCATTGAGTACCAACTTGAGAGAAATTTAGTAGCCCTAGGCTAATATACAATCTTTTATTTTGATAGACAATTTACTTATTTATATAATGAAATAGTAGTGTTCAAGCTCGAGTAGTAGACAGAAAAGTATAACAAGTGCAAAATTGATCATGTCAAGCTTCTTCCTCAAACAAATATTTGTATTGTTGAAAAAGCCCCATATTACTATTCAATAATAATTGAGACAAAAATAGTCCGTGGATACAATCAAACTATTATGCACACAAAGCTAGCTGGTTGTGTTGGCCTCTTGCCTTAGCGGTATAAGACCTGCCGGTTTGCGCAAATTGGTCTACAAAACCTGACCTGAGTGTTTGACCCTATAAATTCAATTCAAGTGTTAACTTAAAAAATCCTGTTATTAAAGTTAAATAATTATACTTTTCAATTATCTAGTAGATTTATAAAGTTTCGAATTAGTAAGCAGAACCTTTTTGATTAAAGGATAAGAAGAAACCCAGCTAACACACAAAGCGAGGCCATAGATCGGCCCAACTTTAGAAAAGACAGCGACATGCTTTATATTTAATATTCGTTTTGCCATGCAGTGCTACTAAAGAAAATATGCCGTACGTATGACTCTTGTTGGCTTTTATTAGGGTAACGAGCTCATTCCGCACCTCCAAGAAAATTTGCGTTAACGGTGTGCATTTTCTATGGCGGCAATAAGGCGGACCGATGATGGCAGTAACTTCATCTTTTTTCGACGTTTCAGGATCGGCCACCATATGTGTGTTAGCTAGGAAAAAAACAACTCTCAATATTACCACCATACCTTTTTGATGTATCCACTTGAAGTAAACCATTCACCAAATCCTTTAAATCTTTACTAAACGTTGCAGGCATTTTATATTTACCCAAAACAATTGAATTATAAAGGCGAACATGATCACCATTATCCTTAAATGGAACAACACCAGCAGTTAATTCGAAGAGTAGTATGCCGAATGACCACCAATCGGCTGAATGACCGTATCCCTTCATAATTACTAATTCCGGAGCAATATATTCAGGAGTTCCACAAATTGTATAAGTTCGGCCTTTACTTAACACCTGGACGTATTGATATAGTTAAAAAAGGTTAAAACTGGATTTAGTATTTTATATTTAAAATTATTTACCTTGCAAAATCCAAAATCGGTAATTTTCGCATAACCGGTACCATCTAACATAATATTTTCAGGCTTGAGATCTCGATAAACAATGTTCAAATAATGTAAATACTCTAAACCTAAATATACTTGTGCGGCGTAAAATTTGGTCACTTTTTCTTCAAACCGTCTTAGTCTAGAATTCAATAAAATTATGATAAAAATGTTGTTATGCATTTGGCTTGTTTGTACCTATTAAAAGTTACGTATAAATCACCGCCATTTAAGAATGGTAGAATAAAATACACGTTTCCTCTATCGCATGCGAAATAATCCATCTTCATTAAATTTGGATGTTTACATATAAGCAAGATTTTCTTTTCATTCTTCGTATGTTCTAACTGTTTAGATTTCATGATGTGCGCTTTCTTTAACACTTTTATTGCATGATAAGAGTTTTTGTTTGTATATCTAGCCAATAATACATTGCCGAATGCGCCCGAACCTAATTTGCACAACATTTCAAATTCGCTAATTTTTACATTGTGCTTATCATTTGTTAGAAAATAATTCTGATAGAAATACTTCTTGCTCTCTTCTAAAAATTCTCCATAGCTTAGATTATCATCACCCTAAAATGATGATTATTAATGTAAAATTGACATATTTTTCATTAGGCTAATAATACCTTCGATTTTGCCATGTTTTTGTCTTCAAATTTCAATGATATTTTGATGGAATTACATAGAACTATCAAGGAAGAAGAATTTTGGGTTTAAAATATTTGCTAACAATTTTATAACTGAAAATATCACCAAAATTTTATGTGACTGTGACACTAAAATTTTAATTTAATCAGTATTTGTGTCAGAATAAGCTTAGGTGACAAATGGATAATATATTCGGCTTGTCATAAAAAACATGAACTTTCCCTATTTATATTTTCATTCAAAATCAAACTACTAGAAAATATTTAATTGCTAAATAAATATTTTCCCAGAGAACAATGTATTTTTGTAATCATATAATATTCACACAGTTAACACAGATAAACGTAAATCAATCCCATCTAATGATGGTTTCATCCAAGGTGGAATATATTCCGGAAAATGTTCATTTCCAATTACTTGATTTTGCCGTTTACCCACAAATTCGTTTTCCAAATTCCACATTTCATCCTCTTCTTCTTGTCCAATAATATTCCTCTGTCTTAAATCCTTAATATTATCCTTCCTTACTTGATCAAAAAACAATTCATCCAATGATCGTGCATTAGTATCGGATTTATTGTCATACTCCCGTTTCTCCTCTTCACTGCATAATGTACCTATAGATTGTATTTGCACAGTGGAATTCATTTTCGGTTCATATCTCTTCTCATTGCATTCGTGGGCCGTATAAAATTCCTCATCTAAAAGACTTTTGACCATGTAAGGACCTTCCAATTCATATCCCAATTTACGATAATAATTCCTAGTTCCAACACCACTAATAATTGCTATTTTATTCGACCGATGTTCATATTTCGCAATAAGTTCTGCATGTTCTACCAGCAGTATCCCGTATCCTTGATGCTGAAATTTAGCGGCACTTCGTTCGCTAACTGGCACCACGCTACCATAAACGTGCAATTCGCGAATGATAGAAACTCCACCCAATAATTCTGGCCGAAATGTGTATTTATCTGTACATTTACGTAAACGTAGAAGCCCAATGAGTATATCTTGCTCTGGGTCTTCGTAACTTAGAAAGGTCTCATTGCCACCATTTGCTGCATAATCTCGGCGAACGTATTCCACTTGATCCGGTCTAACTTTCTCGTGAATCTCTGAAATTCCCACTTCACGTGTGCGTATATCACGACATTTTAAACCAAAATCTTTCATTCGGGCCAAAGCTAATTCGCGAAGATTTCCATGTTCTACACCAGAACTATGGATAAATATACAGATGAATATTAATTACATTACATTGAAATGTAAAAAGAAAATGATTACCTGAC
Organism: Lissagria laeviuscula; assembly: GCA_030264695.1. Taxonomy (NCBI): domain Eukaryota; kingdom Metazoa; phylum Arthropoda; class Insecta; order Coleoptera; family Staphylinidae; genus Lissagria; species Lissagria laeviuscula. Next base: position 11,720 of record JARJDU010008626.1, read on the forward strand.
TAATGGCATTGGGATATCTCTCTGAACGCGGTAGACTCGAGTCCATGGAGGAATTAACGCCAATATTTTGGCAATTAAATCAACTAGAACAGATGGCGGATAACTTTTGTAACGGCCCGTCTTCCATAACTCGTATAATCCAGTGCCACGAATTACTAGAGTTGGATATATTTTGAGTCCGTCTATTCTAAAGCGTGGATCCTCAAAGAATTGCTAAACAAATATTACAAAACATAAATCTTACTCTTTGGAAAGATAACTTTCATACATTGTATTCCTTAAGATAGTTGACAAGGAGTGGAAAAGTGTCGTACAAGATTAACATTTTGTCTTGTTTATATAAGAAAATTTCTTTCACATAATGTAGAAGACTTTAGTACAAATTAAATTTATTATGCGAAGTACCACTTTATACGAGGGTTGATCAATTATAAGCAAGAATTTATTTCTCTTATTTTTTTATTTAAAGATAAAAATTTCTAATTTTTCTACATAATCACTTAGCTTTGTAATAAATTTTTGTCATCAAAATAAGAGCTTTTTGATTCTGTTATCGACCGAGTTACGCACGAGCGTCTCCACTGCTTCATCATCGCAAAATGCTATCCTCCTATTGCCTTTGAGTGGGCCAAACATGTAAAAGTCACATGAACAGAGGTCTAAACTATATGGTGATGTTCAAGAATCTCCCAGAAGAATTCCTCTATTTTTTGTTGCATTCGCACAGTTGTATGCGGTCTGGCATTATCGTGACGCAAATCACATTTCTTATGAGTTACGTTTATCAAGGAGATCACAATAGAAATCCGCTTTAATTATCCGGTATTCATGAAA
>JARJDU010008645.1:0-11975 GCA_030264695.1 Lissagria laeviuscula
GATTTTTGTTCATTGTCATTCATTTCACTTAGAACTAGTGAACAGGTAAGTTATTCTAGTAAAGTCCCCACCCACTTATCACACGGGACGGACCGCCCACCTTCCTAGGCTCCTCCTTCACGACTATGTAGTACATTATATTCTTAATTATAATAAATATGTTTTTATAGGTGAAATTAATTAAATTCAAAAATCCTATATTGGATGTGATTGCTAACAAACGATCAGTAGTGGTGACTTTCGTTGAGCGGATTGCTATATTTGACGCTTTTACGTTAGAGGACAGAGCAACTGTGACCACATGCTATTTGAGTCCAGGAATCTATCAAAATCCTGTTTCTTTGGGTACAAGATGGTTAGCCTATGCTGAAAACAAATTGATTCCTTCTAGAAGGAGCAGTGGTGGGAATGATGGAGAGGGAGTACAGGTATGCACATTCTTTATCACACTAATCATAACATAATTAATGTTTGTTTGAACATCTTTAGAGTTATACAGCAACAGTGCTACATGCAGCAAAATATTTGGGCAGAGGTCTAAGAGAATTAAGCGATGCAGTGACCAGTAGTTTGACTGGTACTGCTCAACAAAAGCCTGGTGTAATTGGACAAACGTCACAAACTGATGTCTTGCAAAAAGGCATAGTTACCATTTTGGACATTGAGGTAGGAAATTATTCTCATTACAAAAATTGTTACACCAATGCAATCGTTTTAGAAGACACAAACCGACGACTCCTCCTCTCAGTCCGTAGATTCTGTGATAGCGCACTTTACAGCACACAAGGAAGCCATCGTCTGCTTGAAGTTCGATCCCAGCGGACTTCTACTGTTAACAGCTGATAAGCGCGGATACGATTTCCATCTCTTCCGTATTCAGCCGCATCCAGCCGGCCCAGCCTTGGCCGCCGTGCATCATTTATATATCCTGCATCGCGGTGATACCACTGCCCGCGTGCAAGACATGAGCTTCAGTCCAGATTCCCGCTGGACTACTGTGTCCACTCTCCGTGGGACTACTCATGTATTCCCTGTCACACCATACGGCGGTAACGTCGGTGTCCGCACACATGCCACCCCTCACGTCGTTAACAAAATGTCTCGATTCCATCGCTCGGCTGGTTTAACTGCCGAAGGTCGATCCAACAGTCCCGTGTCTGCTGTGGAAGCTCCCAGTAACTCCAATCTACCATATCACAATCCTCGCCTGCCGCCATATCCCCATCCAACTGTGGTCCAACCCCTCGCACAAATCAGACAACCATTGTTCACGCAGAACAACGCGAATCAAAGTAGACCTCCAATGGGGAGGCAAAGATCTGGATCGTCTTCAGACGATAGTTCCCAAGTCGCTTTAAGAGTGACGGCGTGTTTCGCGCCTGCTAGAGCGTGGATCGAATCTCCGACACAAACCAGGGATGTGGTCATGAAACCACAGGTGAAACCCGTAGAGAGTTTGTTTATTATGTCGTTGCATGGATCTCTGATACAGTATGATCTTGAGCCGAAGAGTGCGGCCTCGGTTCCCAAAGAAAAGATCTGCGATGATACTCTTATTGAATTAGGGGTCATCGCGAAGGCACAGTGGGTGCTTCAAAGGCGTCCTAATGCGAAAGATGTCCAGTTACCGTTGACTGCGAGTAGTTTATCGTTGGTTTGTCCATTGGAAGTCTGTAGGAAAAGCAAACCTGATCATATGGATGATAAATGGTTAGCACAGGTGGAGATTGTTACGCATGCTGGACCTCATAGGAGGCTGTGGATGGGGCCACAGTTTACTTTTAAAACTTATAATAATGGCACATCTGGGTATGTACATATGCTTTTGCTATAAATAAACGGATTAATTTCAAATTAACAAAATTATCTTGTAGAACATCTTTGAATATTATGGATTCTCAAGTGGTGGAGATCGGGAGATCAAAGCCAGTAAATATGCCAATTAGTGCGGCATATCCTATTTTGATTGAGGCAGGATCAGTGAGCAGTTGTGAACCATCACCAAAGCTTCTGGATTCGTTGCAAAGGAACTTTGAGGAGTTCGGCGGTAGTTGGACTGGAGAATTACAACTGAGGGAGGATCTAGCTGATGCTATGTTAGAATCTCCTGGAGTTCGAGATTCAGGTTAGTAGAATAGAATTCTTTTAACTATTTACATAATTAACTAACTTCTTCTGGGTAATTGTTAATTTAAATATTTCGTCTGCAATTTGTACTCGTTGATAATTTGAAAACGAAATATTTTCTAATTAATTTCTTGCCTTGTTTATATGCACTTTTCAAACATCAAAAAAGAAAAAACTGTTAGAATATTATTTGCTTCGATAATTACCTACTTAAGTTAAGTAATCTGAAGAATCAGATCTAGCCAACGGCAGGCATCTACTACTGGCAGACACAACTATGGTTGATTTCATAGTAAACAACAAGCTTTTTTTCTTGTTCCAATTACCTAATAATTAAATAAATAATCGCTCATTAATTACAATACTATTAATATCGGCCGTATGAGTAGCTTAAACCTGTGCCTGCCGCTAAATTAAATGTGCACCTCGTTTCTATCCGTTTTGTAATTACTTTTAATCTATTAAGCTATTTATTTCTTTGAATTAAACAAAATTAGAGTTTTTCCTATTCGTTCATTTGTTGAGTTTTTGTTTTGTGAGAGAGAGAGAAATAATTTTCCAAGCAAAAGTCGGTAATACCTGCCATTGGCTTTTTCTGTTCAGGTGGACGCTGCGTGATCGTATCGATGAAAGCGCATTGTCAAAGCGGGAGTGGTGCACCGGCCGGCTGCGTCGCGAAAGTCGTGAACCCCCTCGGAATGGTGGTGACCGTGCAATCTGATGAAGAGTCGGAGGCGGACGCGGCTAATGTGACGACAAAAGACGAAGTTATCCACGAGAATTGCGACGAGGCATTGTTCCGTCCAGTGGTGGCTTCCAAAGCTGTCGTCTTCGCCGAACCGAAGAATATTCGCTCTAAGATTGCTACCAATGTCCTGCATCATAATAAACTCGTGCCCGCGCCTATAAAATGTGAGCCTAAAAACTGTGTCAAGGAGGAAGGAGATAGAAAGTCCATGGAGAAAAGGAATAAAGGTTTGAAGGCTTCAGATTGTGACGAATCTGTTGCTAGTAAGTCAAAGAAACAAAAAAAACAAGATAAGAAGAAGTTGGTAGATCTACCAACCCCAACTGTAGTAGATCCCGGTCCAGAACGAGTTGATATAGATCTAGACGCAGTTTCGTTTGAGAGTCTTGAGGAGTTCACAAGACCTGGGCCACATTTCAGGAGTAAAGAAGCCACGGTAGAATTACTGCACGATTCTTTCTTTGACGCTAGTGAGGCTTGCCAAGACATTGAAATCATCAAAGAGGAGACTTCTTTTGCCCAGGAATTCGATATTGAATACGATTTAAATATCCCATTGAGCACTTCCATTGACGTTTTCGATTCGGATGTGGCCCTTCCATCTTTGCACAAAGACTTTCAAAATTTGCTTTTGGAAAAGGAGAAAGAAGTGATCTCTTCGTCGGAAGAAGATAAACAATATACCAAAAAACCACGTAAACCCAAAACTAAATTGGGTGTGAGAATTGGTAATCAGAAAACTGATGAGAAAGGTGATAATAAGACAAGGGAATCCACCCCGGAGATGACTCCAATGCCAAGGACATGGAGTTCTGTCGCATCTTCAACGAAACTAGAGCCTTTAATACCACCACCTGAGTTAGCACCATTAGAAGACTTCACATTCAATTTGCCTACTATGGACTATTCAAAGGCCCTCCGAGAAAGTGAGGATCGAAAGATTGAGAAAATGAATGATCTAAATGAGATTGAGGCAGTTCCAGAATTGGCTGAGGAAGATGGGGATAAAAAGGTGGATAACAAGACGACGACGAATTCCGATGAGAATTCTAGCAGTCAAACTGAAACGACCGAGAGCGACGATTCGAGTAAAATTCCACCTGTGATCATGGATACCGAAGAGGATCAGGACTCCATGCAACAGGTTGAAGTGAAACCAAAGGCTAATAGTAATAAAAGCAAAAAGTCGAAGAAAAAACGACGATAATTGTAATTCTCTTTATAAATAATTTAAGAAGAAAAATGAAGAATAGAACTTGGTTGTAAAAATGACAACAAAAAAAAATCAAAATAGTAAATGAATTCTTGAAAGAAATTGAATCTGGGATTGCATTCAAGTAAAGATGGATGCAAATCATTATCAAGAAACCAAAAAGATGATATCAGTTAGTTTTAAGGTATTATGTTTGCATTGCACATACTTTGACATTAATTCATGAACAGTTTGAAGGTCAGTTAATGTCTTCAATGGATTGGACCAACTTCATTGAAGTAGTTTTATTAATAATTTTTACTTGCGCCATATTACTAGCAATTGCAATAAACTTTTAGACTTTTTTTTCGTTGAAAAACACTGAGATTCATGCTAATTGTTAACGCAAATTGAAAATGTTTGAGCTTAAAATATATAAGACAGTAGGATGATATGTAGACATGTAGCCAGAGGCGGTTTTAGGGAGTGCCACTTACTTAGTTTCGGGGATACCAAGTGGGCTACGGTGTGGTACTGAGAGAATGCCTTCACCAGGCGAGGGAGGTTTGATACACTAGTATGTAGTCTCAAGGGGAAGGTTTTAGATGCTATGCCCTGCCCTTTAGGAGGTGCCACTCCATTATTACCACTCAATAGTGGTGTCAATAAAAGATCTCCTTCTTTCTATTAAAAAAAAAAACTAGGCGAATGTCAACTGTTCATTTCTGACTGGGAGAAAGTTCCACATCAGGTACCAACTTGTCTTAAACCGCCACTGTATATAGCTACAATTAAATTGTTGTTTTAATTAATGGGTAATTACGCAAGGCGTAGTTGTGTGAACATTGATCTATGTAATAATTACAGAGTATATTTTACATATAAAACAAACAAAATACTCAATGTTCACATAAAAACAAAAAATTGATGTAAAAAAAATTCCAAAAATAATGTGTTCGATTAATTAATTTATTTTAAATTGAAATTTTAGCATGTAGGATAAGAGAATTATTAGCTTTAAGATATACATATTAATTATTAAGTATGCTTTATGAATGTTTAATTTCAAAGAAAATATTGCACGAATAATGTTATATCTATCACTGGTAGAATGTAGAATCTTGACGGTACATATTCATAAGAAATATTGACAATCATGATACTGGCTTAATTTTAATCTCATTTAAAATAATTATGTGGTTTGTGGAACACAAGATATCAAACGTTTCATTTTTTCGATGTACATTGTTCAAGCAATATTTTCTTTCAAACCGTAACATGTTAATTAATTAGTTAATTTAAAAAGATAATGCTGAAATTATTTGTTGAACAAATTCTTTTATGTTGTGTACATTATGTAAATGATTATATTTTCAAAATGAAAAAACTCGGTAAATATCTACGTACTTGTTCAAAAGAAAGACAAAACTCTTCGAAATTATATTATTATCATAGATACGCCGAATAACATGGTAAAAAGAGTGATACAGGATATAATAATTAAATCTAAGATAAACTAGTGCTAATACACACTTATGAATATCTATCTTCCAAGATTGAAAATTTCAAAAACTAGATACTTAATTATTTCAATTTCGATTTTATTCAAAATGATCATGTGAACAAATTTATTTGTTTTCTTATAACTATAAATAGAAGAAAAAAAATGTTGAAAATATTATAAGTTCTATCTGTTGTAAGTACTTGTTTTAATTTATTTATTGTGTCATGACATATTTCGAAATTGTATGATCGAATTATAGTCAATATTTTATTATCGTACATATTGATTTGTAACTAGAATTCAGTTCTACCACTGACGATACGAATTGAATTTATAATATCATTAATTAGTAGGTCGTTGATCGATTAAACTAATGTCGACTTAAAAAGAAAAACAATAATAAACTACACGAGTATTATATATTCATCATCTGTAAAAAATTGTTAAACAGGTAAATACATTAGTACCAAAAAAAATAATAAAATACGTGCAGAAATTACAATCTAAGGATAACATGAATAAAAGTTTATAAAAGCAGTATTTTCTGTATTTTATACATGTTCATACTAATCGTTGCTATATTAATATGTACAATGTATGTAATTAATTAGTTCTGTTGATGTTTTAGGTGAACAATTAAATACGGAATGTATTTATCGCGATGCGGAGGATTTCAGTTCGGCATCGAGTTTTAGTTCGGCAAGCAGGGCATCCCCGACGCCATCTTGTAACGGCGACATTTTGTTACACTTTCCAGGAGACTCCAGCAGCTCGATTTAATTTATTTTCTTATTCTAACTGATTATGATTAATCTTTCTTTCTTAAATTATAATTTACATTTATGATTTTAATATTTCTCAACGGGCAATGTGATAAATTACTAATTACTAAAATCAATAATAGTTAATTTGGTGCTATTAGTAGGACACAATCTTTAGTTACAATTTTATTAGGAAGAATGGCTGGCTATTGTTGTATACTTTAATAGCAATAATATTTTGATAAAGTTGGGAATAATATTTGAGAAGAATGATCTCGATAATTAATATTAATGTGAGTACATACTAAATCTATGTTATCAGTTCATAATTGGTATTAGAATGTCAGTTGATTTGAGATAGAATTTGATATTTTTTGATCATACTATGAGTACATATATGGAATGTTTATATTAAAATAGGAAATAAGCATTATATTTATGCACAAGATTTGATATTATTGCTGAATGCATATTACTTCAATCATATTTAATCAAATATTCAATGTATTCCTTATATCTATCTATATATGACATTTCATTGCATATTTTTATAAAGTAACAAATAGTAAACTATAAACACAATATATATATTTCTTTGACTTTATAAAATATAAAAGCAAGCGCCGCACGCCTTCAAAATATGCAAAAACAAAATTTGTAGTGTTTAACGACGATGGAAATGTCAAATTTTGGTAACTTCCTATCCCGCAAATTATAAATGTACAACACCATCTCTTTAAAATTCTTAAAATACCAAAAAATTACGAAATCAAGTTCATCAGTTACGTTATAATCATTAAACAATCAACAATTAATTATTTAGAAGTGCAATATCTTCGATTTTCCACCAATATTCAGTGACATGGTAAGTCGATAGTTCAATTGTTGGCCACAACAAGCGCGATGGCGCTCATCCGTACTACAAATATTGTTATCATTTGTTTATAGGTTCTGTTCGTGTATGGTCAGTCTGATAAGAAGTGCGAATCGCTTTTGCGACCGAGTGGTTTCCTGTCAATGGGAATAGGCCCTTGCGGACGGTGAGTTTTCTTAATTATTCCAGTTATTTCAAAGCCGGTACAACAGGAACTTTTGAAGGTTATGGTTATCTCGTATAGTAGGCATGTGTAACAACAATGTGATTTTTGTTTGATTGAGTGCCGTAGATTGCAACAAACGCAAACAAATTCGAGACTGAGGTGCATTGTGTCAATCAGTCAAAATTCCACTCGCTAAACTCCTCATATATTTTCCTCAATATTCATTCGATCCGTTCATCTAAATCATCGTCGTGTGTTCCTGCCATTCCTGCGGTACACGTGCTCATCATAGGCATGTTCTCCAAGCACCAGAATTGTGTTTACATCCCACACTTTTCATTTTTAAATTGCTTTGCATATCTCAACTGTTGATTTGGCATTGCTTCACTAATTCTATTTTGCTATTTTTTTCTTCTGAAGGAAACGCTCCCTGTGATTGTTGTTAATTACGTAACAACACAGCCGCCCACCTGAAGATGTTCAACATTTGTCGACAGCACGTCGTCTCTTCTTTGATTCGTTACACCGGTAGAAATTTCTGTGTATATAATACTTCTCCTAGATTTAGTGTAGCTATTTCTCCAAAACTTGACCTTAAGCATTGTTTAGGTAAGTTTCAACTCCCAACTCTATCCACATCAGTTCATAATATTCGTTATGTTTACAGGCATACAGACTTGTTTCCAACAAAATGTCAGGTGTTTTTCAAAGAAAAAAGATGAAGATGAGTGCAAACCTCAACCAATTAAAGAATGTGAACCTGATTCGGATATGAAAAAGGTAATAGGTAAAATTTTATTAGAACATTTACTCATAATATTTTTCTGCTTGTAGTCACTTCCATATCTAAATGAATGTGCAAAACCAAATCTTATGGGCGATTGCCCAAAACCAGCATGCCCTGAAGAAGATAAAACGCCGCCACCAGCAAGTGGCGGCGGTGGGAGTAACACGCTACTTATGGGTCTGATTGCATTAGTAGCATCGTTGGCAGGCATCTTTTTTGTCATGAATAGTGGCAGTAAAGAACCGAAACATGAGCCCACTCCGGGTAGCAAATTGAAGATGAAAGGAGGCTGCCTGGGCAAGGAAGACCACGAGAAAGAATGCTTTATAAAGAAGGTGCCTACGAAAGAACCCAAATGCTCGGCGGACATTCCCAAAGAGGTGCCGTATCTTCTTATTGGAGGCGGCACGGCTGCATTTGCCGCATTCCGAGCGATCAAATCAAGCGATCCGCGTGCCAAAGTCCTAGTTGTCACGAATGAGGATCATAATCCTTACATGCGCCCTCCATTGTCCAAAGAACTTTGGTATTCAGACGGTTGTTCTGATAATTCCGAATCGCTTGAGTTCAAACAATGGAATGGTGCCGTACGCAGGTAACAAATAGCAATAGAATTCTTGTAATGTGGTATTACAAGCCTGCTTTTGATTTTAGTCTATTCTATGAACCAAATGAGTTCTATGTCAAAGCAAAAGACTTAGATGTTGCTGCCAATGGAGGTGTCGCAGTCGTGCGTGGTTATACAGTTACCCATTTGGATGTCACCAACAAAAAAGCTTATTTGGACGATGGATATGAAATCGCATTCGAAAAAGTATTAATTGCAACTGGTAAGTGCATTGTGGTGACAAAAACAAAGCACAGAACTAACTAATCTTTGGTCGTCGTTCTAGGTTCCACGCCAAAGACTTTGGACGTTTTCGAGAAAGGCGATGAATGCGTCAAAATGCGCACGACCACGTTCCGCACAGCCGCAGATTTCCAACACCTCTCGAAAATCTTAGAAAAATCCAATTCAGTGGCAATCATTGGAGGAGGTTTTCTTGGCAGCGAAATAGCCTGCGCACTCGGCAGAAAACGTATGCGTATCTCATTTAACTGGCACTAACTTTACTTAAACTTTTGTTCTAGGACAATTCAAAGTTTACCAAGTATTCAAGGAAAGGGGCCACATGGGTTCTGTCCTGCCAGAATATCTCAGCCAATGGACAACCGAGAAAGTTAAGCGCGAAGGTGTTGAAGTGTTCCCCTCGACTGAGGTCGTTGGAGCTGCCGGCAGCGAGAAGAATGTCACACTGAAGTTAAGTAACGGTCAAAGCATTACCGCCGATCTCGTGATTGTTGCGGTCGGTGCGAAACCTGATACTTCTTTAGCCAGTGGTTCATGTCTCGAAGTGGACCTCGACTTCGGTGGATACCTAGTGAATACTGAGCTGCAAGCTCGGTCCGGTGTCTTTGTAGCTGGCGATGCTGCCTGCTTCTATGATCCAGCTCTAGGCAGACGCCGAATAGAGCATCACGATAACGCCGTCATCAGCGGCCGTCTCGCCGGGGAGAATATGACAGGTGCTTCAAAGTCTTACACTCATCAGAGTATGTTCTGGTCAGATCTTGGACCAGATATTGGTTACGAAGCCATTGGACTGGTGCACTCATCCCTGCCGACGGTTGGAGTGTTTGCGAAGATCAGTCCGCTAAAGCTTGAGATACCTGAACCGGAACCAGTCAAAGATGTAAGGCTTAAAGAGTTTTCCTTTTATGTATTTTGACGTGTGGAATTGACTGTGATATTGGATTTGTTTTAGATTCCAGACCAATGTATGCCTTATTTACCGCCAGAGGAGGAGGAAAAGCATAAGCTATTGAAGGCCGAGTATCAGGAGAAAGTGAAACAGGCTGAAGAGATGAAGCTCAAGGCGAAAATGGAGTTGGAGGCGAAACAGAATCAGCACCCATCCCCTGAATATAACAAGGGTGTGATATTCTACTTGCGGGATGATGTCATCGTCGGTATTGTGCTATGGAATGTCTTCAATCGCATGTCCATCGCGAGACAGGTGTTAAAGGACCAATGCAGATATGACGATTTGAACGAGGTTGCTAAATTATTTAACATTCATGAAGAGGAATAACGAAGTGAGTGGGAGGTATTTAAGTCGATTTGTCTTACCATATTACTGTTTTGATTATCTTATTGTTTCAGGTATTATTTCAGCAAGTTAGCTGTATTTAGTTAGTTGCTAACACACTTCGACATGGGACGTTATTTTTAATGGTGGCAATGATGATGATGATGCAATTAAAATCGTGTTTTCTGGGCAAACAATTTGTATATATTTATATAGCTTTTTTGTTATATAATGGTTCTTTTATTTCGTTCCTTTTTGCAATCATTTCATCAATATCGAGTATTAGAATGAAGGATAATTTCATGGCAGGAAGTTAGGCTTGAGAGGGTCAACGGGGTGTAATTATCGTCTTCAAAATTTATATTAAAGATTAGCGGGGATATATAATATACATTTTTTTGATATTATTAATTAATGAAATGAAATAAAACAATGTAAAACCCTCTTAAATAATTTATTATTCGTTTGGATTTCTTGAAGTAGTGACCTCTATCGAAATTTTTCTAGTTCAGTTGATGCAAACTAGATAGATGGCATTACAACGTTAAAATTAAAGAAAGAAACTGCGTTGTGATTATTCATAAATGTTATCTTACAATCATATGTTCGCTTTGGGTTAAAATCGAATCTTAATATTTACATAATGTGAATAAACAATTGTAAAATTACACTCCATGTATAAATGAATATTACACACTAAATCAAAACATCAGCGACAATGGGCAACGCAGGAAGTGGTGCTGTTCCTCGCGAACGACAAAAGCACGGCGAGGTAGTTCCATCATCACCAATCAAAGACGAAAATCAAGCCTTCGTCTTTGACAAGAAACCCGAACACAAGTTGGTTCTACAAAGCTCCCAAGATGACGAGGAACCGCCAACTATCACCAAGTTACCACCAAAAGAACCTGTTCATGAAGTACAAAGACCTCGAGCCAACACAATCTCTGAAGGTAATTTTAAACAAAACAATCTATTTTATTACATTTACCTACTTTCTCGTTTTTAGGAAGTCAAATTAATGTGAATACTGATAGCAAAGCACCTACCGTTTTCCGTTGGGAAGGCGGCGGCAAAGAGGTCTTCATTTGTGGCAACTTCACAGCATGGAAAACAATTCCAATGGTTAAAAGTCATGGTGACTTTGTCACCATCATTGATTTACCTGAAGGAGAACATCAGTTTAGGTACTATGTGGATGGTGAATGGAAGAATGATCCTGGTATTAAGTTAGTAGAGGATGACATTGGTGAAAAGATCAATCAGATTTCTGTGAGGAAGTCAGACTTTGAAGTATTCCAAGCTTTGGACAAAGATAGTGAGAATTCTGGGAGTGATCTGCAGAAGGAATATTCCCAAGAGATACCATTAAGTAAGCCTTGGGAGAAAGTACCTGGACCACCAATTCTTCCTCCACATTTGCTGCAGGTGATCCTTAACAAGGACACTCCATTATCTGTAAGTGACAGTTCAGGGATGTAATAAAAACATGATAATGCTTTTGTTTTTTTTTGCAGTGCGAACCTACTCTGCTACCAGAACCAAATCATGTGATGTTGAACCATTTATATGCATTATCAATTAAAGATGGTGTTATGGTTCTTAGTGCAACACACAGATACAGGAAGAAATATGTTACCACTCTTCTGTATAAACCTATTGCTACATAAACATATTACTTATTTAA
>JARJDU010008675.1:0-11645 GCA_030264695.1 Lissagria laeviuscula
AGCATATAATTGTTATTGCATGTTGCATTAAACTATGAGAAATATTCCATGGACATTATTTGTTCTGACAATTAACATTAAATTCAATGTTACACAATAACACAACTAAAACAATATTTCCATCATGACATAAGACATGTATGACTGTGAATTATTCTATTAATTTCTCACTAGACAAGAATGCAATTTGAAACAAATTGCAAATGTCAAATTCCATCCAATTACAAACCAAATTTATAATTAACAATAATTCATGTTAAAGTCAAGATTTATTTAATCGTTTTAACAAGTAGCAGACAACAGACAAGTATGCAAAACGTGCCGTTCCGGTCTTTCGCATTTGAATTTCATATATTTCCAACAATGTAATATGTACAAGTGGAGTTCACACATTCTGATGCGGCATACCGGAACGGAATGGATATTCTCATCGAAAGGGCTGGCTATCTTCCACAATGTCCCAGCGAATGGAACTAGTACACGGGTACCTCACCATTTACTAAGCATATTGCATTGCATTCTGCAATATAGACAGATTTTTCTATAATGCAATCTCTGCAATATCGAGCACATAGTGCCAACTCGCGTAAATTGCATTTCAGTTCAATTGCAAATTAGGCCGCTTGATTCCATTCGCTGTCATTATTTTTTATTCCATTGCATTGCGAAACTCCATGCACATACGATGTATGAGACTTAAGAGGCTCATTTACACGACGAACTGTTTCTTCAGGGGGTCCAGGTTGAAGCGGGAAGCAAGGAAAAGGTAGAGTCGAATGCGTATTGACGCGTATGTTTTATATAAAGGACAGGAATACAAGGTTGGATTTCGACGACTACGGCCTGAGTAAATGGGACAAAACTTCTTTTCGGGTACTGACTGATTATGGCCAGGGTATTTGATACTTTAACATAATTCGAAAAGTTTATTATTAAGCGATAAAAAAAATACGCCTTTCACGTGGCTGACTTTGCTATACCAGTTTGGAAGCAAATGAGCCTCTTAACCATGGATGCTTTTATGAAATATCTATTCAATTACCTACATCTACTGATTGCAGATACATTTCAGTTTAACTTTAAAGTACATATACATCTAGAACTAAAAAATTTGATTGGTTGATGTATTTAAATGTGATTTGTGATCAATATGATAAAGAAGAATAAGGAAAAAGTTAAAGGTCATTCAACTATTATTATGCTAGTAATATTACTGTTACTACGCCTCCACAATTCCCTCATTATTCCAATCCTTCAAAGCTGGTGTTTTCTGCAAAGTAATGCGCTGCTTTGCACATTCTTCGTGTCGTCTTCTCTTAACCAACCAACTAAACAACTAAAGAACTAAACGATTACTTATTACATTATTGCAAATACTCACAGCTTGTGCAGACTAACACAGACATAATTTGCACGCTAGTTGTAACTTGGCTTACCTTTATCTAAACTCTAAACGCTTTAACAAATCGACGTCGTGTTGTAACTACGACCGCATGTCTGTCTTGTCTACTCATTTCTTCTTTGTGCTTCACGATCTGTTCGTTCCATGCAAAGCTCTTTCAATGGCTGCTATCTGCAGTCCGTTGCATGTTTCCTATGAAGACAGAAGTCTTTAGGTTCTTGAACTTTTTGCCAAGTCAAGTTCACTAATATTTTGCTTGCAATTCTTTTTCTTTTTTTTTAAATTAAAATTCTAAAAGTTTACAGACCATTGAGATTTGCGCAGCTACATTAAGAATTTAGATGTATTCTCTGTACCATTTATTGTCCTGCGGTGAGTTCCAACTTCCCTATAAAGTTCATTAGTTTTCCAGGTTTGAATGGTTTCAGATTCTCCAACCTTGTGTTGTGGGTTCTGAACCACCTGCTTCTTAGCTAGATTGTTCTTCCGCAGTCCTTTAGGATGTGTAGCGTGGTTTCTTTACCTTATTCACAGAATCGACACGTCGCGTTACTCCTAGTTTTTTTAAATCTGTGCATTGAGTTTGCAGTGTCCAGATATGAATCCTATCAAGGTTCAAAGCCTGTTTCTGCTACATATCGTGCATTATTTAATGTCTTTTTTGGGGAACATTTTTGATTGCCTAAAACCAATGAGTGCGTGGCGCAGAGATAAGCGCACTTGTGTTCAAACGCAGAAAATTCGGGTTTAAGCCTCACGGCCATCTAATGTGATCTCGCACTCCTCACGCATTCCCGAATTTCTGAATAAGAAAGCGGGCGATGGGCTTGCAACCTATCCTAGGCCCTACTGAGGGCTGTAACGACACTGATGATGATGAAGAGATCACTTCTTCTTCCATAATCAATGTATGGGTTTTGCTGTAGTAGGGTTGTCGCACCTTTGCGTGCCAGTGCATCTGCCTGTACACTCTCTTCAATTAAAAAGTGTCCTGAGGACATTATACGTGCTCCATAGCTATTGCATCTATTGTTTTACATTATTCTTAAGAAATTGATTTATCTCTATAAAAATGGTATAAGAAACTCCATTTAAAACATACGCTGCAATACGCATTTGACCTCACCTTTTTCTTGCTACCCGTTTCAACACGGAGATCCCGGAGAAACAGTTCGTTGGGTAAATGAGCCTCTTAACCTTGTGATAATCAAGCTCAGCGTTTTTGTAGTTGCTTGTCTATCGGACATGATTGTTATGTCCTTCTGATTGTATCCTATTTCTAGGTTGAATTGAATGCATCGTTGATTTACGTTGACCTCCGTTTAGAAGATACTGGTGTATTTTTTCATAGATTCGTAGAATTTGGTTTTAGGGAATTGTGTTCTTTATTTTAAATGAATTAAAAATCGTTGATATTTGCTTATGTGAATTGCACGAATAGATTGCTCCGACGTGGTGGTTTTGCTGATGCCATGGTACTGTAGGTGTGACCAGACTTTATTTAATCCAATCTCTTTATCCATAAAAATATATCCAAAGATTAAATTAAATTTTACATTTTATAATAAAAGTGAACATATTTCTTATATAATTTTATGTGACATCTCTTCTCACATGCTACTAGTTCTTACAACTTACCATTTCAAAAATGATTTACGAGCACACATTTATTGCATTTCCTGACTATGAAGCACGAGTTATGGCAACAAATTTCTTGTTACATGCATATTAGTAGTGCGCATGCAATGACGAGAGTAAACCGTGGAAACTCGCAAATGGCACGTTCGGAAAGATATTGGTGTTTGATGACATTGAACGACCAATACACTGGATGATTTCAATATTAATTAAATTTCAGATTTTTGTCACAAATTTTAAGCTATTCAAGTATTTGTCTGCAAGCATTATTAAGCTGTAATATTCTAGATATATTAGAAACTTTGGTTTTTTTTTTGTGTTTTAGAAAAGAAAATGTTGTAAAGATCAGTCGGGTGTATGTAATATGCAGTATAAGCAGACAGTTTTTCCTATTGATTTTCGTTCATGTTTGAATCTGATAGGACCTTGCAAATCGCACCGATCCGATCGTCGGAAGCAAGTAGCAACTAATAATTTCCCTATGTTTAACGAGCGTGGGCGGGCGATTGAAAACGACTCGGAAAATGCAGAATGGATTCGGTTTCGTGCACTTCGTGCATAAATTACAATCTTTCGGTTTATAGAACTGTGTAACTATCTACTGCATAAAGAGAGAATTTCAACTATGAAGTATAATAAATAACAAAAACATATTTTGCACTTTTATTTATCTTTTAGAAAGAAAGAATTTAATAATTCCATTAAATATCAGCTGGGTACATACACTCAAATAACACAGTAACACTCTGCAGTGCACGGTCTATTTTACTTGAAACAGGAAGTTTGTGTGGACCTCGCTTTACATCTAGCGGAAATTAAATTCCATCTGGTTAATAATATCGGCTCCGGGCAAGTCTTATGTTCACATATTTTATGTCTAATTATTAAAATTTAATATTTGACTTGGTTTTTATCATTGCAGGTTTCCCAGGCGACGAAAGAGGATATTTTGGACCATGGAGAACCTGCAAGATGTTATTATATCATCGAGAACGATGCGGTAAAGATGATTCAAGATTTCGGCCATCCAGTAAGTTTTTTACATAATAACATTGTTCTACATTCAAAATCTAGTAATTTATTCAAATCCATTCTCAATTTTATACAATTTCACAGTTTTTACTCATTATTGCATTAACATACTACATCAATCTCTTTAAAAAAAAATATTGAAGTAAACCGTATTGTTCGTCTTAAACTAGAAACGGTGTGCCTTCTTGAGTTTCAATCTTGAGCACATTTTCCCACCAAGGATACAAGACTGTTAACACATTCCCTACATTCTTGCAAACCGATGTAGCAGTAAAGAAACATCACAATGTTAATCGTTGCTGCCTGCTGTTTGTTTGCTGCTCCTACGAATTGCAGCGTAACACGTAATCTAAAGATATTCTTCTTCATCTTCACATTTTACTGCACAGCATGCTATTGTAGCTCTTATTCGCAGTAGAAACAGTAGATCAGCAAGCAAGCAGAAAAGCACACAACAATAAAGAATGCGAAGACGAAGAACAATGCGAATAAACTCGACGCTCCGGAAACTTTCTAACAGTTCTTGCAATCTGTTCTCGCCGGCCGTCGAGTGTGTACCAAGATTTTCCGTTCATTTTAGCAATATTCGCTGTTTCGTTGACACCGTCTGTCGCTTCTTTCTGCTCTGCTCGTTTGTGTCTATTGTACATGCAAAGGATTTTGTTGTGGATCATTGCTGATCTTAATATTTAAGTGACGAATTGACTGAAGACAATAAATAGTTGTGGAGGAGGTTGACAAGAAGCATTTGTTTGATTTGTGTGGAATGTTTCAGTCGTCGTATGGGTGGCCGGTCTGACGGCGGCAATTGGCGTGGCCGTCCTCGGTGTTTTTTGCTTTTTGAGTGTCCTCCAACTCGCCATGCTGAGTTCAAAAGAGAAGGTCGTCATGAAATACAGTTTGGTGGTGATTTTCAAATTGGCATTGGGATTATTAGCAAGTGAGTAGTATATCTAAGTAATAATTTAAAAAAAAAACGGTCAAAAAATCTTATCAAGTTTTACTTTACTATTGATAATGAATAAATCAAAGAGAGCATCATATTCTGAGATAAATGGGAAACCTTTTTGTGCTCTGGGGAGGCATGTATTTAATCTTGGTGACGTCAAATGGTAACATAATACATGCGAATTATAGACTGCAGACTTGCGTGGGGGCGGCAACAGAATAAATCGCTATAAAATTGAATACCGCAGTCGGGGCACATAAAAAGAAACCACAAAATAATTCTTTCGCCTTTCAGGAAATTATTATTAAAGGCAGCTATTATGCGTCGTCCTTGCGAATAATTTATAGCTGGGAGAGGACAGGATATTTGCACTTTTAGTTCATTTTAAGTATATAATACCCATACAAATATATATATATTTCATGTTTTTGCAGTTTCGTCACATGCCTGGTAATGATTTTTCTCTCTGATTTTCCAGCTCTGTTAGCTATAGCCGCAGCAGGATTGTTTGCATTGCAAGCGGATGAACGGGATAACAATGGGTTTCATATAACGCGCGGTCCAGCATTTTACATTCAGGTTAGTACCAAACAAAATAAATGCATTGTTGTTCATTGTATGAATTCTAACTAATAGCTGAATATGTTCAATTTTTTAGATTATGTTAATACTACTGAATTCCATCCTATTCGTGATGTCCTTGTATGATATGCTTTTCGCAAGGAAGGAAGGAGGAGATCCAACAATGACCAATGTCAGCGTCGAATCGACAACTTATGGGAATCCAGGATTCCGAGAACGACCACCAGTCGCATCCCGTGAGTTCAGATATTCTTCCCACTCATTTAATCGGCTTATTCATTTTCCATGCGTTTGACCACAAGAAAAGCTTCGACCTTCAAACGTATTTAAGATGCTTTTCCTCTTATTTTTTTTTTACATGGATTACCAATATCTTTGAGCAAATATTACTCCTATTTGTATGTTTAGCTAGTGGAATATCCATGACGGACGCCAGTGCGAAAATGTTTGCATCAAATGGAAGCATGATGTCGATGAATACGACTTCAACAACGATCGGATCGAATGGATCAACATTATCATCAGTGACACGTTCACCACCTTTACGATCCAGTCTCAAGAAACCTAAGCCAAAGGATGGGATAGGTATACAAAATCCAGGATACTCAGGGCATTCGCCGACTTTCTCAAGAAACGGTAGCATGAAGAAGGTGCGGATACAAACGCACAGTACGGAGGTGTAGACGCGCAGGATAAATAAACATAATATGGATAAATCAACACCAATACATATATAAATATAAATACTTATATTGCGCACATACCAAAATGGGTGAACATATTACAAATACATAAAACATGAAAATATGAGATGATAAAGAAAGGACATGAAGAAGTAAAAATAAGCAAAGAGTGAGAAAAGTAACTTGCATTCCGTCCATTTACTCGTTTTACTTTATTTAAATATAGGGTGCTGTATAACAGCACGAGAACGAGAACGGGAACGAGAACGAGAACAATGCAATACATTTGACCGCGTGTGCTTGATACTTCAGTGCGTCTGCGCTAGTATATCCGTCGATGATTGGTTTAGACAGTCGCCAGAGAACGGGAAACTTGTATCTTGGTTAACGTTCTCGTTCTCGACTGTCTTTTCGTTCTCGTTCTCAGGAGCATGTTGTGAATGTCCATATCTATACGAATTTTAACGTTTTCGTTCTCCGGTTGTTGTGCAGCTGCCTTAACTTTACTTTATGACCTCTGAAGGTCATTCGAAATATTCATATTTATTATCTATCGTCTCTTGTGATTTATATTTTTATATAATATTACTATAATTTCTTTGAATAAGAAATCTATTACATATTATTATTATTAAGTTTTATTCTTCTATTTTTACATATTATTATAAATAATATTTTGTTGTTCAGTGCCCATTCCAAGAATGTGGACGATTTTAGATTTTATTATGTACGTTTAGGATTTTTAATTAATTTCAAGAGATTTTGTAAAGTTATTCAATTTATTCTTTTTTCTGATGATGTAAATTTATGTTGGGCTTAGTCTAATGCATATTAGCAGCAGCTTGAGACAAAATGCTAATAACGAAACACTCATTAATGCGCTCAAAAGTGCAATTAGTGATACCTTTTTTATTCTGGTATTTCTGTACATAAATAATGAAGGCTGAAGGCTTTATGCAAACGACGAGGTTGTTGGGGTGTTTGGATGGCTTGGGAATATGAAACAGTTGCCGACCGAAGAAACGTTAATTGTACAACAGATTCGCCAAGAATTATTAATGTGCAAATGTAAATGCCGACCCAACTGGCGTGGCGTTGATTGGATTTCGTAGGACAATCAGTCTGGCGTGACAGAAATATAGCAATACTTTTGACGTTCAGTAGAAGTGCAATACAAATGCGATTGTATTGTTTCAAATGTTTTAATTCGAGTGATACACTATTGAGATTTTTCAAAAAGCTTGATGATTATCATGCTGATAATACAAATAAAGTGCCGAAATTTTGAAAATATAGTAGTAAGAGAAAATAAATGTAATTGCAGTCAATATTTGTTGAATATCAACTACATTTTAGTTTAAATTAATGCATCCAATGCATATAAAAATGAAATGAATTGTTTGTATGTTTATTACGAATAAATATTATGAAAAATTAAGGACGATTTATCTTCTGGGCATCAATCGGTCAATCGATGAGTGCGCTGCCCTACTTGCGACGTATCGATCAGCCAATTGCTACGAGCGTTACCCCACTTGCGACGTTTATTCTTGCCGAGAAAAAGCGTTACGCTTTCCTAACATTGGCCGCGGTCGTAAGATGTAATTTCCTGAATTTGATAAACTTAGAACATTTAGACAAGAAATTATATCTTCAAAATAATCATTATTTTGAGGTCCTACATTTTGTTGTTTCACTTGCTTAACTTTCTTTAGAGGTTTAACCAAATTTTCTGCCATATACTCAACAAATAGTAAAAGCAGATCATCTTGAACCATTTCATCCAAACCATTTTGAACAAAATTCATTTCAACTTAACTTGTTTTCAAATTAAGACTTCTTATAATCAACAAAAATAATTTCAAATTATGTTTGAAATTTTACCAGAAAACATAAAATGATAGAATAGCAGTGGATGTAGCGCACTTATTGCGTATTTGAAAACCGCTAGGAAAAATGGTAGACCGTTCCGAGTAGCCACGCATGTAGCATTGATTTATTCACCAAAACCACAAATTTTATCCCAAAAAATAAATAATTCCAAATACATTTCATTTGCAAATAACTTAATCTATATTTTGTGAAATATTTACATGTATACAATAATAAAGTAAATTTGCACCAACAGTTCCTCACACTCATGAAAAGTAACTTCCCATCAACTTCTTGATAAATTCCAATTCAATGCGAAGGTGACGGCGTGCTAGAAATAAGTTCTCTTCGTTTATACACCGTCTGATTACCGGCACCTGCACCACTACCAACTCCCCCAGAAGGAATACTTCCACTCAAACCACCAACAACAGGCGTCGTTATCGTCCTACTTGCTTGCGTCTGTTGCGCTTCGAGAGATTCCGCATCCGGTATGTGTCTAGTTTGATGCCGTAAATCAGTATACCTCCTCTTCGTGTATTTTTTCTTCTCTGCCATTGTTGTAGTCGTCGTCGTCGTTTTGGTTTCAGTATTTGTCTTGGTAATTCTCTCGAAATCTGCCGTCCTTGATCTAAGCACAGCATTCCCAATACTAGTAATACTCGGATTAAACCTTTCCCTTCCAGTATAGGTAGTCCCCGCAGTATCAAGAGCACAAATCGGGGTACTTGGACATTTCTGAATGTCCACGCTCTTCTTCCTAAAGGCTTGTTCGCGTCTAATATCCGCAGGTTTTCCAGCACGTTGAATCTCCGAGGTGGAAGTGTAAGACACTTTCTGTAACATGGGCAATGGATCCTTGGGCTTCGTAAGCTGCTTATTATTCACATTCGAAGAAAAATATCTCGGAGGTTGGACATCATCAGGGATGTAATTCACAGTGGTGTTATGGCTATCTGGAGAAGTGGGTGGTGTTGAAGCCCAGGATGGTGGCGAACTGCAAATGCCCGAAGCATCCATGCTACTGCCAACGGACGAAGGCGTCGTGTTATGTGGAGGACTGCTCTGTGTGACGGATGACCCAATGGCGGAATCGTAGCCGATGAGGCTTATACTTCCCGTGACGGGTTGTGCTATTGAGGCGACGGAGGAATCACTACCGCTCATCGATCGCTGTCGTCTGCGCGGCGGTGCCGTCGGCGAGCGGTTCGATTTGGTGTCGATGCCGTCTTCGATAAAGGGAATGTCGTCGTTGTCAATGTTAAGGGTGGTTTGTACGGGTATCGTAAGGCTGGCGGTGATGATTCCGCTTTGGTCAAGCATGTATGGTGTCGATTTACGACGATCGTTGGATGTCGTCTCGCTGTTAATTATTTCTCCCATGCGGATTGTGCGTTCGTGAGCGTCGATTGCCGAGCTGGTGCTTTCCAACGAGGACGAACGCGTTTTATTGTACATTTGGGTGTCTCTCAGTCTCGCGGGAGTCATGCTAGATGTGCTACTGCCACTGTCATCGTCACGTCTTCTTGTGTTGGAAGTTTCTCGCCGGCGGCGAAGACTGCGTTCCTTATGCCTTTTGTAAAAACAAATAAAATTTCATAATACAAAATTATAGTAATTATAATTGTATACTGTACCTAATTCTCATGGCAACATTAGGACCACCAGTGGCAGCACTCTCATGCAAAAACTCCTCTCTGGAATACGTTTTACGAATGGGTTGGGTAATGTCTTCGCCTTGATGTAATTTATGCAAGGCTTCTTCCATAGAGGCATCTGGATTGGTCTGTATGGGAGACCAAAGAGAGCCATCGGAGATTTCATCCTGAGACCTAAATCACACTTCTTAATCTTATCTTGTTTTAACCCTTAAAATTTATCTGACACTTACTCATCACAAGTATTCTCACGCTTGTTCATTAATTCCTCTAACGCGGCGGGATGTGTGTCCATCATGTGGACATACACCTCATCCAGTAGTTCCGCGCTGATGGTGAACAACGGTCCGCAATTATCAATCATAGTTCGTATCACGTTGATAACATCGAGTCTGTCTTCAGGCCGATCGCCAGTATCTTTGCCCTGTTTTAATGCATGTAAAATATTCGGGGCGAAAATCGTCGCGAGATTTGCTGCGTTCATCTTATTACCAACAATTTGTTCACCTGGAAATAACGCGTGCGATAGTATAAGATGATGAATTGAACGAATTCGATAAATCCAGTTAAGAAATTCATTAAAACTAAGAGATAAGTTGAAATCGGTTTCTAACAATTACTAATCGATTTCTTACCCAACGCATTGGTCTGATCGTTGGAATACTTGGCGACCTTGACGAGGAAGCTCAATAGTACCGACAGCGTGTCCCGATTGACGGCTGGAAGTAATTGAACTAAGTGTTGCAAGGCTTCTAATTGCAGTCTCCTGTTGCGAATCCCTATCGACGCAAGAAGACGCAAATAAATTAGATTGTGATCTAGATCAAGAGGAGAAAACTAAAGCTGACATACTTTGCGTGTGTAAAAATGCATTATAGAGATCTCGACATAGAAGAGGGTCCGGTAAATCCCTCAAGAATTCTTTGAGTAAAGTGGCCACATCGTGCGGGCACTGCTCGTTGCTTAACGTTGTTTCCTTGCCACTGTCGAAAGTTTCCCGTAGCTGCAACAGCATGAAAATCAGAAGATAGTTGATATTTTAGATGGATGATAAATAATAGAAATTCACCTCTCGGACGCGTTTCTTTGATGGACTGACTCTGAATAAGCCTAAAGTGAACAGCCCATTAAGTTCTAGATGTCTGATGCATTCAGTTACTAAGTGCGGGATGGCCTTCTCTTCGTCCTGGTTTGTGGAGCCGTTGATGTCTGCTGTAGAACTGCAGGAAATTTCGTCTAAGAGTCCTGGCACGCTGCCTGCTATTCGAGTATGGGCTAGACTTTCATATGAGCCTTTCTAAAATGATAGAAATTTAGGAATATCATAATTTATTGAAAGATGAGTTTAATAATCAGCAGCGTAACTATAAATTTAGGCCACCCAGCAAAATTGCGATGGGCTTTTTTTAAATAAAATTTTGTTAACGGTAAATATGGTGAAGTTTAAACATTTCCTGGGGTAGGGGTGAGTGCTGACAGAAAATTACTGCGGGGCCCCGTGAGCACTGGCCTCCCTCTAGTTACGCCACTGGTAATAATGAAAAGAGAAGAGTAACAATGTTGATCAGAGAGGGGAGAGATAACGCGATAAGTCAATTCTTGGGTTACATGCAGGTATGCGTTCAAGTGATACTAGTTCTGACGTACACTGCTAAAACTCGCGTTGTTATTGTGGAGGTTTTTAAAATTTCTACGTACTTTAACTCGTTAATATTTTGTTTATTAATTGAAAACGTGTGTCGCTTAGTGCGGTTGTGATATATTCAATTAGTGTCGAGATTTGTACTATCGAAAACGCTAAAATTCTGACTTCGGTAAAGAAATATGGT
>JARJDU010008679.1:0-21796 GCA_030264695.1 Lissagria laeviuscula
TGAAGGAGAATATTGCAGATATGGAAGATGTGTTGTAGATCTAGATAAAGGCTAAAGGTTAAAAATAAATAAAAGCAATAAAAGCTCATTCGAAGGGATATTATATTCCAGGCAGCAGAAATTATTAGGATTATCAGGATAATAACATGCTGATAACAAAAAAAATAACGGCAAGGACACACACACCATAATGTGAATGTGTTGGCAATAAACAAAAAATGGATGGAAGACATAAATTATTTTTTTATGTTAGTAATATTGCACCTTATCCTATTTTTGTTATATATACACAGAGCATATACATTTTATAAATTAAACATTTAATTGATGTTTAATTTAAACGCTTGGTATATAAATTTAAAGTCTAGACAGTTAATTATATATAATTTGTCTTCTTGTAAATTACAGATTTTTTTGTAGATTAAAATTAATCACTGTTTTAGTCTATAGAGTTTTTCCTGTTTTTATAATAGTTCTATATACAGTGTGTTCATAGTATAACCAAAACTATAAATTTTACTTTCTTTTATCAAATAAGAAGTAGCTTTTTCATTAAAAGTTATAACAACCACTTAATCATAATTAACTTCAAGCAAGTAATTTGTCAATCCGAGATTATAACATGCGATAATATCTGATTACTTCCATGTTGCACATATCATGCAAGTGATTTTTTTCCCTGCATTTTTCCCCTAGTTTTAAGTTCTCACTTCCTTCCTCTTTCATTTTTCCTTGTCCACTATTTATTCATTTCCTCTATTTTCGCATTTTCATATTTTCAACACTTAACCGCACGTAAACCTCAACTATTCATTAATAACAACAACCAACCCTCATCTAGCCAGATTAATAGCTCTCTGCTTTTCCCACCCACAACTCCACCCAACGCATTTTTTCCAGCAGTTAATTTCATGTAGTTTCCTCATTTTTTATACTTTCACGAGGAACAAAACCAAGACCAGAAAACAAAAATAACTAATAGAGAAATATATAATTCTTGGTCGTCACGTGTGGCACTAATGAATCAACGTCCCAACAACCTTCCATCATCATTCCCCTAGTCTCCCCCAAATGGTTCTTATTTATTTTTAGGAGCCACTGTCACAGTATTGTTTATTTCAATTTTACTATTTTTTCTTTTCTTTTGTTTCTTCATTATTTCTAGTGAAAATCGCGTATCATAAAGAACATTTTCTACCTTTATCCTCGTGCTTTTCCTGATGCCCAAATCTTGTCTTAAGTAAGTTTCCTGGTTGAAATTAAATAAAATCAGATTTATGCACAGATCTAATGACATTTTTGAGAAAACCTTTATAAAAAAAAATGAAACTAATGTGAGGACTATTACTACTACTTTCAATTCTCACGTTTGCCCATTTTTTTCTTTCATTACTGACAGCCATCTTATACTTCTTCATCGTTTCATTGTTTTATTTTTCTTACCTAAAGATATGTCAAAGGTGCGAGTTTCATTCAAGAAGTAAATAAAGATGGACACGATGAAAATATGTGCAGGAAGTGAAAATATGAGGCGGAAGCATTCGCGAGTTTAGTCGACGATTCGAGAAATATTGTTGAGTAAGGCAGGAAAAGGCCTCTTAGAAAAAGAAAAAAACTAAGGCGATATTAGGAAAAACTGTGAAAACTCAAGAAGAAGGAGTTCATCGTACTGGCAAGACGGATATAATACGCTGGGAAAAACAAGAGTTGGATGAAGAAGCCAATGAGATGGTGTTGGGATGATGGGTGTGAGGTACACGATGATGAAAACGGATGAAACGGCTTATGATGAGTTTATCTCATATCTGGAGACTTTTCTTCTTTTTCTTTTAGTTTATTGCATGATAAAATATGATGTGGACATAAGCTCTTATTCCTTGTTTTTTCTTTAAATATTAAATATTTTATTTGAATTTCTCATATATTTATTCTATTTTTACACAAAATAAAAAAAAATTTAAATAAAAATTAAAAAAGCAAAGAATGTACCCTTTTCTTAAGATTTTTTTGTATTCTTCGTTTTCCAATCTTGATATCTTATATACTCCTACATTCTGCTACATATTCATAGCCGAGATTGAATATTCGCAGAGGCGTATTCACAGCGAATAAGGGTTCATTTGTTCGCGCGATCGAAGACGTAGGTATGCAACAAAGAAAGGATGTTGGAATATCTAATGGAATGTGCACACATGTATGCATGTTTGTTTAAATATATGTTATCCGTGCAGGGTATCTCAAAGCAGATCTTTATGTCTATATGCATGTTTGGGTAATGTAAGCGGTTCGTTCCTTGGTTCCGTTTCATTGAATCGTAATTTACATTTATTCAAATAATGCCTCAACCCTAAGCTCAAAGCTGACGGAAACTCAAGCAGAGAAAGATTTCTTACATTTCTTGTATCGTTTTTTATTGAATTCCTTTTTTTTTAATTTCAAAGATGTTACATTTTCTTAGAACATATTTGAAACAATTGATATACAGTGGAACCTCGCTTAACGAGTAATTTACTAAACCAGAAAAATTATTTTCAAAAAATGACCTGTTTAACGACGTGGAAATGCAGAATGCATGGGAAACTGTTGCATTAATACATGGAGAAGCATCATCCTACCGAGGAAAAACTATGTGCGCTACAAATTTATTCAATGATAATACAATGTCGCGATTTTACGTGATTTTGGACTGTCGACAAACACAAATGTCTCTAGGCAACTTCTAATTAAATGAGAATTTGGTATGTTACTAATTTGTATTTCGATTTTCTTGTTCTCTGCAAATCGAATTCTCATTCAAGGTTAGTTTATTCCAAGATAGAAGAAAAAGTAAAGATAAATCACGGTCCTTAACAATTTCTATGTATTTTTCTTTGAATATATGTTGCACATCGTTTTTAAGTATTTTTTTGTTGAAAAGTTAATTTTTTGTATTGATTATATTTTATATTTATTTATTCGATAAAAATTGTTCTGCTTAACACGAATTTCGCCTAGCGAGTAAAACTTCAAAACAAATTATACTCGTTATGCGAGATCTCATTGTATTTTCCATGAAATTTACCAACAACAACTATTAGAATTAAACACTAAACTCGTTATTATTCATAAATATGAAAACAATAAAATAAACAACAATCAACAGAATAGTTGGCAATTTAAATAATATTACCAAATGCCATAACATCATATTACTTGAATATTAAATATCAAAAAAAGAAGTCTAAAAACATTTATATCATCCACATATTTGTATCATATCATTCGTATAAAATAAATTATATTTGCTTTGTGTACCAAAAGAGCAGAGAAAAAGTTCCTATATCAACAAACAAATTTCCAAGAATGTTTCTATCTGCCATGCCAAAGAGAAGAAACAGACAGACAAACAGACAAACAAGCTGAATTCCGTGTTACTGCTGACGGCGGGGGCGATGGCAGCCTCGTGCAGGATATAAGTTGACAAAGTGGAGCAAACGAGGCGCAAACGCGCAAGTAAATTACAACGCGCATGAAGAGGACTTCAAAGCTTGCTATATTGCGCTAAAGGCAAACTGACTTGATACAAAACACTTAAAACTATGAGCAAAACTATAAATTTCTAGGATTGAGTAAACACAATATATGGAGGAAACTAGAAAATCTTTTATAAAAATAGAATAAATAAGAAATAAGAAATTAATTTGTAAGAAGTGTATTTCTATTACTTAAAAAAGTAAGACTTTTTGCAAGAAATATCTTTGTTAATTATAATTTTTTTTTGTGTTTCTTTTTTTGCTATTATACGCTCGTATTTTATATTTATTATAGCCAGACAGATATTATTCATTTTCCTTCATCCTTCTTGGCGGTAATTATTTAAATGCTGATTTATAGCACGGACATTCTTAATTTCGTGTTGGCATTAAGTAACGACGCGCTCGATTCGTCAACGTCCACAGATTTGGAGCACCTGGGGAGAGGAGATTTTTCTAGTGCGTCTGTCTGGCTAAAGAATTAAAATTGTGGTTTCCAAAAAAAAAAAGATGAAAAATATACTTCTAGCTGGGCAAGAAAATCTAAATATTCGTAGAATACAGAAAAGAATAAACAAAAAAAAGATCTTAACTCAGACTATAAGTTATTATACCAAAGAATATAATAAATCTTCAGTCATATTTTCCAAATTAATTCTTTTCTCTAAGATTTTCTTACAATTAATTATATACACTGTGTTCAAATTTTTGAATAATTTTAAAACAAACATTGCGATCGTTTACTCCTAATGATCAATTAAAACCAAATGAAATTTAACAAAACCCTTTTCATTAATTGTATTTTCATATTTCACCTTCCATCTGAAAGCTTGGAGTTTATTACGGATTTAAACAACATTTCGCACATTTTCAATGCTCCAAAATACCATCATCCATAATTAAATTTATTAATATAAATTATGATTATTACCAGTCATAAAAAATACTTCCCTAACCTTCAACCTTTCCATTCAATCAGAAATACAACTAGGTATATACAGGATCTCAAAGAAAGGACAACCCAAAATACATTTTTAGATGCAGTAACTTCAACGGCAATTGATACAACAGTTTAATGTTAACGATACGATTAACCGTTTTAAATGTTGAACCGCCAGTACATAGAGGTAAGTGCTCGCAAAATTGAAATTGCTTATAAGACGTTGCAAAATGCCGTTTCCACGGTTGAGGGTATCCTATATTTAGAGCGTTTCGCACAACCTGGGTGAAGGGGCACCAAGAAATAGCTTTCCCTAACTGAATTGAAGTTTACGCTTGCTAATGACCGCTAATCCGAAGTGCCTCTAAAGCAGGTAATCAATGACAAAACAGTGCCGCCCTTATAATAAGGAAGCAAGGCAAACGAAGGGCATAAGGGTTATACGGGAGAATTGAAGTGAAGCCATGCTGTGCTGTGCTAATTACGCGCACTATAGCCAAAGGTAGGCAAACAGCCAAACACCACACGCGTCCAAATACTCGTATCTAACTAGGCATGTAATCAAATATGAGGTGGGGTTAAGAAGGAATGCTTTTTGCTATAGTTCCCTACATATCAACATCTAAATTGGATATAGTTCAGCCTTAAACTACTCATTTATTTCCCTTTAGTTTTTATGTTTATTGTATGAAAGTGTGCATAAGAATAGAACAAAAGGGAAAACCATCATAAAGACAAAAAGATATGAAATGATTAACTATGTCCTGAGATATATAGATATAAGCTATGTATACCTACAGGGGTGACCTAGGATAGTGCTAGAAGCTAGCCGTTTCTGGTTTAGCGTTACCGCTACTGCCACTGCCATCGCCGCAGTCGTCCTGTCCTAGCTATCCCAAGAGTCACACACCGCACATCCCATGACTTCGCGGTCGTGCTGCCCCAGCACCCAGCAGCCGGCGATATATCTCTCTGCGAGGTAACGCGACGCACGCCCGCGGAATCCTAAACAAGTCGGTTAATCACATCTCTGCCTTCACGTACGTGCCCCCGGTCTCATCCCCATCGCTAGCTCATGCTGTCGTAATTTTCTCCTCGACGCGTTCGTCGTGCTTGGACTTTTGACCCAAACTGATATTAACCCTTTCCAAAATATCAACTATATTTAAGTTGATAAGCCGAGGTAAACAAAATTTTTATTTCAAATTCCTAAAATATTTCACTGTTATTAGAGTGATATATAAACATGATCCACTTTCCAGCAACCATGGTACGAAATGTGCAACTCGAGTATGTAAACATAACCAAATTGCAAAGTGGAATCATACAAGCCTCATTCTTCATACTCAACTCATCTCTCCCGACCGCCCCTTTATACACGCATAGGTAAATATAACCAGCATGCGGGTACATTCTCCTAGGTGTTATTAATAACGCACAACAATTTCAAATTTCGGCTCTCCGACCAAACGCGATAAATAATACAGTCGAGATGGTGGCGGCACGCATATCGCGGTGGTGGGTGAAGAATATACGATAGGGTGGCGTTTATTAAATAACATATTCGTTGGCACGACGCCGACGATGATACCGCCGGTAACGTCGCAGAAAAGGGTTAGAATGTTAAAATGGCGATTGGAAGGAGTATGGGATGTGTTGGGGGTGGTTGGTGTGCACACCGGCCATTTATCATCATACGATGTCAACGGCAGTGCGGAGGACGCGCGCTTGTGGCACTTAACACTAAATAAATTGTATCCGGGGATTAATTAAAAAAATATCGGCAAAGCCGAGTGCAACTTGCATGCGGCGGTCGTTTATAAATGGCTGGGCACATGTGCACTAATCGTCGGGGGGTTGTATTCAAATGTGAGGATTCCTAACGATGACAAATGAGTGTTGACAGTTTAGCAACGAAATTTTATGATAAACAGGGAAAATAAAGTTTGAGTTAGAAAAATGATTGGATTTTTAGTAATTGGATTTATTGCCTAAGATTTTGGATAATTTAGGCAAATTTATCACAGCAGGATTTTATCTTGTTTTTAATATTCCTGTATAAAAGCCTCTTTTACAAATAAATATCTAGAAATGAAAAGTTGAAAACTTTTGCTAAAAGCAAAATATCCCTGTATTCACACACATGCATACACTTTCACATACACATGAATATACTTTTATCCTGAGCAATTGATATATTTGGAAAGGATTCATCCTTTCATATAAACAACGCATCCAGCCATACATTCATGCATCCCTTTTCTCATCCACCTCGTTCCTCTTTTGGCCTCTCAGCAATCGCTATCATGTTCTATAGCCTATAGGCAACCCAACAACAACTCCACATTTTTTTTTCTAATACACGAATATAGGTTATGGCGCTTTGCACTCCTGGTACCCCTCGCTTTCAACTCTCCTCTCTCTGCCAGTCGCCCATTCATACGGACATATTTTCCTGAAAAACTTTTTCTGATTCCTTTTCACGCTTGATTGATTACTTTCCAATATGTTTCGGAGATTTTTTCGTTTTTTTTTTACGAACGCGACAGCACCAGCAGTAAGAGAAATGGTCGTCTCGTAGAAACGAAGTTTAAAAAATCGAGTTAAAAAATATATATATGAGAAGAGGAAAATGAAGAAAAAAGCTTTGCGAAAAGTCATCCTTCTTAAAAGCATTCACGTTTTTGTTCGTGTGAGTTTAGTTGCCTATTATCCTAGAATATAGTTATGACAAAGTTTGCCAGAAACACAGCGAAAACAAAAAATTGAAAAGTTAAAATATGTGAAATTTAATTTCAAATCTACTGTCTAGACATCTATGCAAACTAAACAAAACTTTAATCACTTGTTTTGCAATACAATTTCATTAACTAAGCAATATCTAATTTAACAAAAAAAAGTATATAGTAAGAAATATAATTGTTACATAAAATAATCGATTGGAACGCCGCTTTGCTTAATGCCATTCTTAGCTTTAGAGATTATTACGAGAAACATTAATTGGATAGAAATTCATATCACTATCCCAGCCAGCCCTCGTGCTCACCCCACCCAATATCTCAGTTTCAAGCCAGTGCCAACGGAGCCGACGCGTTAATAAGGCCAACTTAATTAGCGTATTAATTAGTTATTGTTGCTAGAGACGGGCGCGATTATATGCATGCGCGCGCGTGTTTGCCTGCGCGCGTTGGATATCGGAGACAACAGTGGTGCCAACAGATCCGCTCTATGCGTGAAGAACGAGAAGGCTGGTGTTCCCCGAACAAAATCGCTAATTGGTAACGTGAGCTATGAGTACATGCACAGCGAGTCAACCGAACAACGCGCGAATGTTAAGTTCCGAAGACTTAGCGAATTCAAAACACAAGATAATTAAGTGCCACATAATCTGCAATAACTAATATAAAAAAAAACATATTGTTTATATTATAATTAAATATTTAATTTGAGGTTAAATCAAAAATAAAAAAATATGTACCCGGCGCCTTCACCAACTTCAAAACGAATTTTAAACCTGTGGGAAGTACAATAACATATTAATAACACCGCATTTCTGTAATACTTTAATTCGTGTGTTTGCTTTTTGGCGCGTGCTTGGTGCAACAATCGCCGCAAGAATGCCTTATCCTTGTATCCTGGAATCCAAGCCCAAGCTCAGAATACTTTGATTAGGGTCCGGCAATGAAGCCACGAGTGCGCGAAAACCCTAACAATCTCGTTTTAACGGTTAATGCCTTTCCACTTTTCCAGTCCACTTCACGTTTCCCCTTCCCGCTGTTTTCGATCCACCCTTAGTTACAATTTTCTATTCCACTTGGATATAGCCACCGACCACGAAATGTAAATTAAAGACACGAGTTTACCGCATTTTATAAACTTCATAAAAATTAATCCTTGCAGCGCGATAGGAATAATGCGAATAATGTCGGTACGTGCTTACCTACTGGTAGAATGAGAAAGAAAAGAAGAGAAAACTGGAAACAATTTAACAGGCGAACGTAATGTAATGCTAACTGTAATGTAATGGTACTCGTAACAGCCTTGATGGGGGTAAATTTGTAAAAGTGTTTGCATACTTTTGTATCTATATGTTGAAAAGTGAATTTATATGTAAGTGGTTGAATACATGCAAGAAAAAATGTTCAATGTTAATATATAATCTCATGTACCAATTACATAAATTCATATCTTGATAGAGGTGATATATTACTCAACAATGGAGTGATCGACAGCTAATAGCGTGAAGCGGTCCTAGAACATTTTACCACTTCGGAGAAGTTCAATTTCTGGATAAAGGTCTGCAATTCGGAAAATGCATAGCTAACAGTATATCTAGATATCTGCGATATCATCGAGTACGAATGGCGAATTGAGATGGCTCACTTTCCTTCTACCCAGCGCATCCACCAATAATGCGCAATAATAAATCACGTGAAATATTATATTATCGGACGCGACGCAAGTATTCCAGTTTGATATATCTGCCAGTTTTTTGTTGTCAAACTAGAAATTTCACAGAATTGCATATACAGTATGTAAAAATATTTCAAGAATTTTTATATAAAGCAGTAACAGAAGGTGTTGATAATTTAACCTCAAACATACACCTCAAATAAAAAAATTGTGGTATTTTCACAGAAAATAGGAATTGGATCTGTTGTGATTGATGACTCGACGGGTGTTTTTTAGGGTTAAAGAACCCTTAACGTAGAAAGCGCGCGAGGTTCGGGTGAAGGATGCGTAGGCAAGATTACAATACGTCCATTGTGGACAACAAGCAACTATGATAGGTTGAGGTTGGTTTTGCGAAGGGTACGTGGAAAGAAGGAGTATTGTAGGGCTTTATCAATCAGGAGCAACGATGGGCGATGGGTGTTTTTCATACAAATTGTCGCTTATTCTTCACTGCTACATCATCACAAAAGAAGGCAAAGCTCAGCTTGGAAAAAGGAAAAATGTGAAAAGAATAACTAAATAACTAAAAAGCTGGGAACGCGACGAGCACTAACAGCACGAGGGGAGATGTGAGTCGTTACATTGTCGGACGCGTTGATGGCGAGAAAATGTGAAAATCAGCGTGGAGTGCCGGAAAGCAAGGATAATGTCTGCTAATATCCTGTTTGTTGTCCGATTATAAATGATGTGGTGACAGTAGTAGTTTTATACTAATAAAACTACTTTAAAACGTATTAAATTATACAATGTGTCGCAAGCTTCGAAAAATTTAAAATAAGATTCTACTTGCTTTACTGTTTTATTTTTAAAGATCTTAAGCCGTTCCTGTTAGTGACTAATTTCTAATTTCTGTTCTTGAAACGAGGAGGAAAACCGCTGAAGTGCATTTACTAGCAAGGCGTAAACAACCCACCCTTATTGCATGCCATCGAGGAAGTGATTGGCAGGTCAGAAGTAGCAGCCGAAAACGCACGAGAGCAAAACCGTCAGCAATAATCTACAAACTACTTCAATAATGCAGCCCGAACTAAAGTTTAATTGCTTCCTAAAGGCGACATGCCCATATTTCAGCATCACTATTAGTTTAAATTAGGAAATCTGAAATTTCCCACCATAGAAAGAAATAACACGTATAATTTCCTAATAAATTATAATTTAATTAAATCAATTACCTAATTAATTCAAATTTTTAACATTAAACAAATACATTATAGAAAGTTACTTACGCATATTATTAATGCCTGCCTTAAATTTGAATAGTAAATGGTACATACCTGAAACAAATAAATATACATTAATAATCTTATATTCAACATAAATTCAATTAAAGTTTTAATTAAATTAAAACCGCACAAAAATTACACTGCTTAGGCCTATCTTTTATCCATATGTTTCAGTCTATCCTCACAGCTGGGGATAAGTAACAACTCAAGTTAAGCACCACTGTTCAACATTGCGCATCATTATAATTTTCAAGAAGATGCTTAAAGATCACGAATATCGAGACATATTTCAACCAGTAGAGCGTGGCATCACGCGCGCATCATAAAGCAGGGAGGAACAAGAACCCAAGAAAAAGACAGTGAGATGAAATTATACGCATCAAAGCAAGGATTCGCTAGTAGGCATGAGCGTGATCAAATCAACCCCATTCCGCGCTGAATTTAGTAGCAGTAGCTTAGCGATATTCTCGAGCAATTAGGGCCGAAATGTTTTTTACAGACTTGCTAAGCTTCTCCAAGGGAAGAAAAAAAGGTTTGGAACTCATCAGTTCAAACGATATGCCGGAAACAACTGAAGAAGGGAGAAATAAAGGGTGAAGTGACTAAATGTGCAAAGTTAAAAGTTGTCTGTCGTTTAAAGACTGGTTTCAGATTTGTGAGGTTTTAAGATTTAATGTAGGAAAAGCTTGGATTTAAAAATCTGATAAGTTTTGATGAATGTTGGGGTAGAAGACAAAAAAGCTAGAATTGGAATGGGTTAATATTGATTTAGTTGTAACCTTTTAATGCAAAATTGACTTATAATGCTGTTATATATCAAAGCACAAGTTTTAAAGTAGTTAATATAATTATGCATCGTTAATAAGTCATAAAGTTTTTTAGTAACTTTTTGTAATCTCAAGGCAAACTCAATTTCGAAGCAGATCAACTCTCAACTGAACTGGATAGCTACCTCCGCATCGCGCTATTATGTTATTTAAGTATTATTATAAAATTAGTATGGGCATTCGCTGGGAAGCAGATAGTCGCAAGGAAGTTAAAGGTCTTAGGGAAAAGCCTAGAGAGACGAAGATATCGCCAACGAGTCAACGAGTTATCCAATTCGAGGAAACAGTGTTTTAATTGGATTTATACTATTATGAGAGATTTCCTTCGGGCGGGTTGTAGACGAGATAACGCAAATTATTGCTGTTCTTTTTGAACTCGACTGTGGAAAGTCATCGTTGGCTGAAATTGAGACTTCGGTTTTACGAATCTAATTATGATTCCTAACAAACTTAAATTTAAAAAAAAGGACAAGAAACCAAAAAATATTTAATAATTATTTAAATATTTTCATAAAAACAACTTCTCATCCTTTTATCTCCTAAATCCTTCCTTATTTCTCTCGTTTCTTTCATTTTTATAACCCTAGCTTGTCCTATACACTTCCTCCTGTTATATCCTCAGAAATCCTTTCTGCATCCACTTGAGGGCGAGCGCATAAAGTCAAGAGTCCGCGAAACAAAGGCGCGGCATCTCATTAAAAGTAAAAACAATGGTAATTTACATAGGAAATGGGTTCCCGCGCTGGTTTCTGCATTTCCTGTCTTGATTCTCATACCCAATGCCGGACAAAACCAAGCAGGCGAGCAAACTGCGGGTTCAAGCGGATGGAAAACGCGCTTTAAGAGTCTCCTATAGCCTACAATTGTCTCCAAATGTATATGCAGACTCATACATTTAACCACAGGATAATTTCTAGTCTGTAGACTATGTAACTGCTATATTGTAGGTACACCTTAACACAGACATAACCTCAACTGCGAAACAACATGAACCTCTATGGCTTCAATAAAAATAAAAAGAAGACAAAGTAGAATAGAAGCAGAGGATTTCGAGCTCAGTTTGAAACCCGGGAGAAGCGTAAACTAGGCGGCAGGATGTAAAAGAGCGGTCAAGCTTAGCACTGCGGTTGCTTCTTTTAATGACTTTTAAATGAGCAGAGTTGAGTGGTACTATAGTTCCACAATTCTCTTCACCTATTACATAGTTTTTATTTTATTTTTTTCTATTATTATTTCCCAAGCTCGAAATTTATTTGCACAAAGTTAGGTTAGATAGGTTTTACGTTTTAATTACTTTCCTGGATTCTAATTACGTGTGTGCAATTAAAACCTGTGACTAGGTTACAAATATCAGTAGCTTCTATCTCTTCATGATGACTGACTCCAGGCTCACTTAAATTAATATAAATTCATTCGTGCCGGACTACTGCTTGATATCATTCAATGCTCGAGCTGCTCCTGTCAGTGAGCTGAGCATGATCGCTTTATTAAAACCGTTTCGGAATGATTTACGTGCGCTCATTGTTTGCGGAGAGATTAAACATTGTCTCACACACATACATGGAAAGCAGCGCCCTGCTCCAATTCACACATCGCTCCACAGCGGCCATCTTGACTCTCCTGCCAACATTTCTTGTATTTACCCAAGAAGTTGTTCTCGAGGCGCATCTGCGACACCATCCTTCAACATAACCTATACACTCATCCGTCCACATCCACTTAAAGCTTCCATCTTTATCTTCATCTCGCTCTCTAGCTAAACTCATGCTATAATTCTATCTCTTTCTTGTTCTGTGTTCGGAGCATCATATTATTTAAGAAGAAGAGTGAGATGAACTAAGACAAGGAAGAGAGAACAAGAAGCAAGAAGTAAGAAGGAAGCAAGAGGCAGGAAGCAGGAAGCGCACGTTTTTGGGACATTGTATTATATACTTACACTCTATAAGTTGATAGATGACAAATCAATAATCCGCTGCCGAATTTCAGCAGACATAGAGAACTAACTGCCAGCGTAATTCTGTCCTGCGTTTTGCTCCGGGATGACAAGGGCAAGGAAAAGGAAAAGGAACGAACGAAGCATACAGAAACCACGAATGAGAATGAAAGAAAGGGAAGGGAACATCGGATGAGGTTCTGTTCTGAAATATAATTAATGAATCGATAATAAATCTTGTTTGCTCATGTGGGAAACGACGATGGGGCCCGTCATGGATACCCCAGCCTCCGCGGAATTCTAATTAATTAATTTAAAACGTTGTTGCGACGTCGGGTACGATGAAAACTCGGATACTTTTATGATTCATTATTTTTTAATCATTGGTATTAGTCGGTTATTATTTATGCGTTATTTCAACGACTTGCGCGGCATATTGAAAATGTTATATTATAAGTTTTGATAAATGGATGTGCTCCAAGTTTTATCTTTGTTTTAATTTTGTAATAATATTTATAAGGGCTTTGACAAGATAAGTGAGAAACGTTGTTAGTTACGACCACAGACTTAGAACAAGAACCGACAATTAAAAATAATCCCTATTAATGAAGGTTACAAATTGTAAGATTTCCTCGAAAGGAAACCCGGATTAAATCTAAGGACAAAAACGTCCTTGTAATTGTTTCACTTTGTGATTTAATCAAAAACCTAAAACCACAAAAAGCTATCAACCAAAAATAAAAATCTTCATTGATGAATCCAGCTTGTGAAGAATTTTTATTGAGAAAGCAGGCGTCTTGCAGTGTTACCGTAAAACAATTTGTTGTTTGTTTGCGCAATCTGTTGGCGCTTTTGAATGCATAATTAATTAGCATTTGCGATGCGCGCGAGTTAATTAAGTAATTACGACGCAGGAGGTGCGCTCGGCCGACGATGGAGCTACCGGCACTACCGCCGCCATCAGCGCTGACTCCGTTCCCCACGTGGCCAGTCAACCGCAATCCGATTAGTCGATTATACCATCGAATCGTTCATAAGTAAACGCCACGTATAAACAAATAAATATAATTGCTCTTTGTATGCATGCAAATTGACTACTTACTAATTAATTATTTAATTAAATAAATAATTAAATACGCTTTGCAATAAATGTGAACATTTTACAAATTATAATCGATTTTTGGATTTATCTAATTTATTGTTAAATCACTGAGCGGTAGTAGAACAGAAATTATTATTAACGAGATATTTTATGCAAAGCAAGCAAAACACAAAAAATGCATTTGCTCTTAGGATAGTACTAACAGCAGGTAAAAATGAGTAGATGGTGGAGTAAGGGATGAAGGTAAATGTGCCGAAACATTTGTTTCCATTAGCCGTCCGTAATAAATTCGCGCGCGCAATTTCATTAGACAATGGCTAGCAGCACTCGCCACCCGCTATCCCCATACCGCTCTCACTTCCTGTTTGTTTGCAGGCATCGTTTCGGTTTGTTGTTCAGCCATTATGCCAAATTCGATTTTTACTTTTTGCAAATCAAATGGAATTAAGTTGATTTATTAAAATAAATAAATAATTAATTACTTTTTGTAACAACTCCTAAAAAATTGTTTTAATAGCGAATTAGAGAAATTCCGAAAGGAAATGCAATTTTTATTGGATGTAATGCGTGTAAAACTCCGGAAATGCTCGTAAATCGTGCCTTATGTGCGTGCTTTTATTGCATTTTCAATTAAGCACGAATCGCCTGTCGGAGGCGGCGGCAGCAGTGTTCCTTCTACGCGTTGTTTTTCCAATGAACATTCTTTCCCCTCGTTGGAAACACACGTGCACAAATGTGTAGTAACAATTTTTCTGCTGTGTATGCCAATGCATCCTTGATGTGCACAGCGTTTTATTGCTATTTAATGATTCTGATTCTACCGCCAACACCGCCGACACCACTCCCCAACCATTAAATGAAAATGTAAAACCAAAAAAGCAAAATAACGCAGAATGAACAATAAAATAAATTAAACCCTGCTAGATGTTTGTAATTGTAAGTTAATTGGATATGATTGTTGTAAATTCTAAATAATTAATCAAAACAACAATTACTTTTGATTGCAGAATGATGTAAACAATTAATTATAATTTCAGGTTATTTTTATTTTTATAATCGAACAAAGTTTACTATTTTTATTTGATTATTATGTTTATTTATGTTTTCAAGCGTTTTTGTCTTCACACTCCTGTATGGGGTTGTTTCACCATCTCCTATACCATTCTTTACCCTCACCAAAATTTTACTTTTTGGCTTTGTTTGATTTTTCTTTATTTTACTTAATTTTGTAACACATTCTTTGATTTTAGGGGTGCGTAACCTTGTCATTGTTTTTTCCCCTTCACTTATAGTAAGTATACCAATTTTGGTTAAATTTAGTCTAAGTATGTAGGTTTGTAGATAGATTTGTATATCAAAGAAAACAATATTAATATAAATAACTCAGATAGACGCCTACCTTAATGTATTGTCGTAGAAGTGGCTTCAATGCCTATACCATCACAAATTTATTTTATTTTATTGAGATAATGATCACTACCTAACACAATTTTTTATAAACATTGTTAGTTATCTACTAGGTTTATGTTTCGTTTGCAACCTGTCGTTGCGTTTACACTGCAGGTAATGAACAAAAAGATGCAGTCGAACACGCACCGTGAGCGATAACAACGCGCGTTGGGTGAGTCCACTACGTTTTGCAAGAGGAGACTGCATGCGAGCAGCGACTACTCACCTCCAGGTTCATGACCTACTGAAATCCCCATATGTATTATATTATTACTCATTAAACATAAAAAATGTGCTATTTTTATGATTTTTTCCAAGACATTCAAAATAGAATAAGCATTTCGAATTTTTTGTATGTTGTATGGCAATATTCTAACTTTCTTAAAACAT
This sequence comes from Lissagria laeviuscula, assembly GCA_030264695.1. Lineage (NCBI taxonomy): Eukaryota > Metazoa > Arthropoda > Insecta > Coleoptera > Staphylinidae > Lissagria > Lissagria laeviuscula. Next base: position 15,832 of record JARJDU010008679.1, read on the forward strand.
TTTGTTTTTATTAATATATATTTGCGCTGTCTTAGCAGCTGCATCCATGAGCAGCCGCCGGAATGTCGCCTCATGCTCGCTGCATGGTTAGCGAAGACCTGGTGCATTGTACAACCACCGGACTTGTAAAATTCAAAACTAAATTAAATTCTCTACCATAAACTATAGAGTTTTATTAAAATTATAAAAATCCAAAAATGACGGTAATTTGGAATTAAAAATATTTTTACATATTGAAAGCACAAAATGAAAAAAATCGGTTAAATAAATCTCGAGATTTCTTTACAACCAGTTGAAAAGTATGGATTCAGGAAAAACCGAGTTTTGAGTTTCTCTTTCTTTAAAAATAAAACAAAGAGAAAAAGAGAAAGAATAATATTTCTTGTTTTAACATTGCAACAAAGTTATATTCCAAAATATAGATTTAGTACAATTTTCTAGACATTTTCAAATCACAAAAAGGCAAAGAAACATTTTTTTCAAAATCCTTTGTGATATTAAATCAAAAAATAGGTCGTCCCTGTCCTATATTTTTATATTTATTATTATATATATCTGCAAAAGATTTACAACTACAAATATTAGAAGATTTATACAACTTAACCTCACTTTACTTCATGTCGCAAGTTCATCTACACGAATAGAGCCATCAAGCGTAGAAACGTAGAAAGTTCGTCGAAATGTGCAATCGTGCATCGTCCTTCCCTATGAACCAATGACGAAGGTCGAAGCATGAAGGATTATGTATAAGCAAACGTAGGTACATCAAGTTTTCGCCGTAAGAGTTTTGATAAATTAAGAGCAACCAACGCAACCCCTCGAAATTTTGTGTTCGCTCAGCTTGGTCCTGTTTTCTTCGTCCTGTCTGATAAGTTGTGATGAGTTTGTCTATTTTCCCTCCACGCTTGACGGTTTACTTACTTCCGTCTTAGATGATATAATCTTACACATGTTTAACACTAAACTAGAAGTTTCCTTCTAGTAATTGAGCCATATTTTAAGTAAGACTTGTGGTATGTATAGTCAAACTCAAGCTTCGCACACAAAATTTATATGAAATTGTTCGCAATAAAAAGAAGATAGGAGAAAGAAAATTTATGAGAAGTGTTTATTGTCAATGAAAACCAGACCGGAAAAGATTAATTTTTACAAAGCGCGTAAATTTTATTTTATTAGCCTCAACTGAAACGCGCGGGATACGGATAAAGTAGCAAGCACTAGTGGAATTTCCCGTTCGTTTTTTTGCCTCTTTTAATCAATGTATCCATCATTATCCTGTCTATATCCCATATTACGTTTCACTTTCGTTTCGGACCGCTTTTTGTGACGCGATGCTTTATGAACGCACGTTGCCCACATTTCACTCATTCGCTAGCATCCCAAAGGTTTTTCCTCTTTACTGCGTCCCAATTTCGAACATTTCGCACGCACTCATTGATTTCCTCGAGTTGCGAGTTTTTCCCAATGAGTAATTTTTTACTGACGCAAATATTTTCACGGACAAATCTAATAATGCCGGACGCCATCGTTGCCATCCCTTCGATTTTGGCACATCGCCCACACGGAAAAAAGAATGGTAGAAGCAATAGGAAAAGGAAAAGCGATGGTTGGAAGGAAAGGACACATTCACACATAAAAAGATATTTTTCTTCGTTTGCGGGAATCGGAGGTTTTTGGGGTGAAAGTGAAGTATTATGGAAAACGGCTAGTCATGCTGCTATCCTGCGAATAAAAGCAAACTAAGAAAGGGTTGCTTTTCTATAGACTCTTAGAGAAAAACGATAGAAATGTAGGTTAGGATTAAGTACACGGTTTTTCTGGTATCACTATATATACAATGTGTCTTAATATGCTGTTACATACAAGAACTGCGTAAATCTTGTTTGAAAGACGTTTTTTGCCTTATTTCCTCTTATCCTCAAGTTTAATTCTAATTAGTCTAATTAATAGTAAACATCATTAAAACTTACCAACTTTTACAATATTATATTTACCAGTAACAACACATCAGACAGCACATAATTAATATGTTTTGTTTGCTTAGTTCACCACTTAGTTCGCTTAGATCAGATAGGCATATTGTTTATAAACTAAATTATGATTAAGTGCGCGAACGCGACGCCCATCCGGCGTCCGAGAAAGGACTATAAGAAGGACGACGCGATCCAATGTTGGCGTTAGGTGATACCGGAACAGCGGGGAGTAACATAACCACAAAGCTGTAAACAAGGCGAGCGAATGGGGAAATCGAGAAAAACACTAATGAAACGTGAAACCGGCAATAGGGCGAGCCCGATACTCTGGATGGAGGAAATGATACTTGTTATCGCATAAATTAGGCCTGGGACAAGTTTTGACAGCACTAATATTATAGGTTTGTGTTATAACCGATTGGGCGGTACTGATGTCATGCAATGACTAGGCAAGTTTTTATATAAAAGGTGAAAAATATTATTGAGTAAACCACAAAAAAAAATCCTGAGTGAAGTAAAATTAGACTAAAAGCAGTGAATATACTTGTATTCTATCGATCTATCCTAATAAATAAAGTTATTGCTGTCTCTTAACTTATCAAGGTATCAAGGATCGGATCAAATAAATTACTTTTTAAAGTGTTAAAAGCATTTTCTTTTAAATTTATTATTTATAATTTGTCGCAGTTATTTGCACTTTGTGTTTGTTAATTTTTTGCTGTAGATTGGCTAAAGATAAAGCTACGCTGACAGAGCTGGTAAAGCTATAGTCAAATGGTCAACTGTAGACGTGAAAATAATATTGTCTTGTGTTTGGTTGAACTGTTGCCGGAGCTGGTGCCTTTAGGAAAACAGGAAAGAATGGAAGGGACGCATAAAAATGACGTTCTTTTATCACGCTGACGTGCCTTATTAATCTCAATAAAACCCCGTGTACATTCCACACATTTATTCACCGGTCAGAACCGGATGTGCCAGCGGTAGCTTTTTGTTTTTGTTTTTTTGGTTTGGTTTTTGTTTGTATTTTCTGTTACCAGAGTGTTTTGTTTTGAGGTGCATAATGGTCAACCGCCAACATGCCGACAAATTGCAAATTTTAGAAGTGACGTAGAAGAAGATAGACATACAAAAACTAAAAAAGAATGATTTCGGGAATGAATATTATTATGTAAAGAAGGGGAGAGTGACTATGGGAATACAAAAAGCAGGCACGTGAAAGTCTCAGGCAGTTCATGCTCAATGCATGTCTTATATCCCCTCTTAAAACAAATAAGGCGTGGTTTATATTCACCCTAAGTTTATGTATAAAATAGGGGACTCGGCATTTGCAGACAGTTGACTATGCACTCGCGCAGAAGCATTATAACTATATAACTATGAAATTATATTATCAAATAATGAAATGTCTATTTGTTCCTATTATAAAAATATGGATAGAAAGAGAATGTAGAGTTATAGACAATAAAAGCTCAAGCTAGAAGAAAAAAAAAAGATGAGATGTAGGTTAGGTGCATACCCCGTGCTCACAATCTAAGTTTACGATAACAGCGCAATAACCTTTAAGCTTTAGCTGTTTTCTCCACAAAGAAGAAAATGGGCACGAGAGTAAAAGTATAAAAACAGGTAAAAGTATAAAAAAAAATATCTTCTTGCATGATTCATTTTTTATGTTTCCTCTAATTGCGAACAAATCCAACTAAAAACATTCTCAACATTTCTAAATATTTGACAAAAATTGTCTTCTGTATTAGCCAAGATAAGATCACATTGAAAGTGAGGAGTTTGTCATGTCAAAATCAGAGAAGAAGCAAATAATGAGAACATGGAAATACAAATTTCGACGATTCTGCGAATAGCAAATGAGAACGCGAACGAGAACTTTGACTCGATTCCAACGACAAGAATCCGCGCTCAAGCTCAATGTTCAAATGCTCAAAAGACAAGACAGGCAATCTCAGCAGGATCCACATGCACATCAATGACACATTTATCCCATATTCTACTTCTCCTTTACTTCTACACTCTCTCATCCCGCTCATCCTTAGGCTCACCACCTTCAACGAAAGACGAAAGACAAAACAAACATTCCACACTCGCTTCACATTCTATAACTGTGCAAGAAAACGTACTAAAGACTCCTCCAAACTCAGGACGACTCCGGATTCGAGCTTGTTTACTAAACCGATTCTTCTGCTAAACCTGCTACTGAGTCTTCTATTCCTTGTCCTTATTCTCTAGCGAACAATCAAGTCGTAGTTTTGTATTTCTCTAACCTAGTTAGTTACTTCAGTTACGCCATCTGTATTCTTAAATTATTACAACTAGTAATATCATTTTGGTTTTTATTTAGATTTAGTTTTCTTAGAAAACTAGAAAATTGTAAAATTCAATTTTATTTAAAAGTGCTAGTAGAGCTTATTGATTTTCAAGTTAGTTTTCAATTTTTCAATTCTATTTGTTAATCCTTAAGGCGTGGCTGTGAGACTTCCACATGAAAAATTCGAATAAATTCAAATTTTGATGTAATCATAATCACCTTGTGATTGCACTCTCGCATGCTCAAGGCAAAACACGAGTTGTCGTGTGGCATACCAAGGACAAATTACATGCACTCTTGTTAGTTAATATTCAAGTACATTCCAAATAAAATGTATGAGTTTTAGGGAATTGTGAAAGAAAAACGAGCGGAAAACACTGCTTGTATGTTTGTTAAGTCATTTGGAAAACTCACACAAAAATACTGAAACACAAATTAGGTATACATGAAATATATTACAAATATTTTCTTTTACGTTCCTGACTAATATAATTAGATCTAGTTAAACTACAACTACAATTAGAGCTATATACTTATGAAAAGTATATAGAAGGTTGCGGTAGAAGATAGACTGGTACAAAAATGTAATCTTAACACTGTGTTTTATCTAATGACAAAGTATGCAAATTTTTAAGAATGGAACGAAAAATTCAATTACCAAACAAATTGTCATAAAGAAAAAACTCATACACCAAAATGTGCGCAGTCCTTCTTTGCATTGACATTAGGGCGTTTCTTTGCTTTTAGTATTTCTTTCCGAAAACTACAAAAACCCCCGTTTTTGACTTCTAAACAGTTTGTGGCCTCACAATCTTAACATTCTCATCCAAAGAACAAAGTATTATATACCAGAATAATCGGCTTTCAAAGCTCTATCTAAGGACATATGATTCCATATTGGAAACACTTGAAAAAATATCTTCTATACATGTGCGATACGATTACGCAAAATTTGCAATTTGACAAAAATCTGAGCGAAAATACAACTCCTAAACTAATTGTCATAGAGAAATGGTTCATATACCAAAATGTGCTTCCTGACTTCTTCTTTGCACTGAAATTAAAGCCCTTTCTTTGTTTTTAATATTTCTTGCCGAAAACAACGAAAATCTCCGTTTTTGCATCAAAACTGTTTTTGGCCTATAAATCTAAACATCATCATCTAAAATACAAAGTATTACATACCAAAAGAATTGTCATTTTAAGCTCTATCTACAGATATATGATTAAATCATGTGCGTCTTAATGCGCTCTTTGTAAGGAGATTTAAACCGTTTTCCTGTCTATAATATTTTTCTACAAAAATAGCAAAAACCTCAAATTTTTGGCGTCTTTGCGGTTTTTGGAATATAACTCAAATCATCCCCGTCCAAAGTACACAGTATTATATACCAAAAGAATTGTATTTTGATGCTCTATCTAAAGATATATGATTGATCCATATTACAAGCGTTTGCAAAAATATCAAAGGTACACAAGCGATACGATTACACAAAAATGGCAATTTGACAAAAATTTTAGCGAAAATACGACTCCTAAACTAATTGTCATAGAGAAATGGTTCATATACCAAAATTTGCTTCCTAACTTCTTGTTTGCACTGGAATTAAAACCGTTTCGTTGCTTTTAATATTTCATCTCAAAAATGACAAATAAAGACATTTATATTTTCTAA
>JARJDU010008685.1:0-15140 GCA_030264695.1 Lissagria laeviuscula
ATTTTCTCTCAAAAATTGTAAAATTTTCCCCTTTTTCAGTTTTTCGTTCATAACTCGAAACATTCGCGATCAAAGTACTGAGTGCAATATACCAAAAAAATTGTCTTGCAAAGCTCTATTTAGTGCTATATGATAGTTCCCCATTATGAGCATTTGGACAAAAAAATATCTCAACTTCGAGCGATACGCCTAAGCAAAAAATTCGATTTTTCGAAAATTGAAGCAAAAATGTAACTCCTAAACGAAAAGCTCTAGAAAAATTGTTAATATATCAAAATGTTTGTCTTGAAGTGCTCGTTGCAATGCCGTAAGAACAGTTTTTCTGTTTATAATATTACTCATAGAAAATTGGAAAATCTTCATTTTTTCACGGCTATATAATGTATCGCTCACAACTCGATACAATCTCAATCAATGTATTAAGTGCTATATACCAAAAGAATTGTCTTTGGAAGCTTTATCCAATGGTATATAATAGTTTCACATTATAAGCATTTGCAAAAAAAATATTTCTACCTCGTGCGATACGCCTAAGCAAAAATTGCAATTTTTCACAAATTTGAGCAAAAATGTAACTACTAAACTAAAATTCCTAAAAAAATAGTTTATATATCAAAATGTTCGTCTTGAAGTGTTCTTTGCAATGCTTTAAAGCAATTTTTCAATTTATAATATTTTCTCTCAAGAATGCTAAATTTTCCCCTTTTGCAGTTTTTCGTTCTTAACTCGGAACATTCGCGATCAAAGTACTGAGTGCTATATACCAAAAAAATTGTCTTGCAAAGCTCTATATAGTGGTACATGATAGTTCCCTATTATAAGCATTTGATCAAAAAATATCTCTACCGCTAGCGATACGCCTTAGCAAAAAATGCGGTTTTTCGAAAATTGAAGCAAAAATGTAATTCCTAAACGAAAAGTCCTAGGAAAATGGTTAATATATCAAAGTGCTTGTCTGGAAGTGCTCTTTGCAATGAGGTAAAAGCAGTTTTTCTGTTTATAATATTACTCTTAGAAAATTGAAAAATCTTCATTTTTTCACGGCTAAATAATTTCTCGCCCACAACTCGATACATTCTCGATCAATGTACTAAGTGCTATATACCAAAAGAATTGTCTTTGAAAGATTTATCCAATGGTATATGATAGTTCCACATTATAAGCATTTGCAAAAAAAAATATTTCTACCTCGTGCGATACGCCTAAGCAAAAATTGCAATTTTTCGAGAATTGGAGCAAAACTGTAACTCCTAAACGAAATGTCCTAGAGAAATGGTTCATATATCAAAAAGTTTGTCTTGAAGTACTCTTTTTAATGCCGATAAAAGAGTTTTCCTTCTTATAATTTTTATCTTAAAAAATTGCAAAATCGTCGCTTTTTTCACTGTTCCACAGTTTTTTGCTCTTCACTGTGAACTAACTTAGCTAACTAAAATATATTTGGCATAAAGTATAAGAGGGCTATATTTTTACCAATAAAATTAATATATTTGATTGGGCAGTCTTTCTATTCCAATTTTTGTTTGTTGTTTATTGTTAAAGTAATATTTGACGTTTTGCCACACTAAAATTCGAAAGAAGTTTATTTATGTTAAGTGTGCAAATTGTCAATTTCAATTTATTTCTCAACCAAATATACTGTTCAACAAATGTAGGAACATAATATATGTCCATCAAAGTCTACTTTATGAGCGTCAATTGAATCAATGAAGCACACAAACTGATCGTACCTCGGTAAAACTATTACTGTGACCATAGTTTCGCAAAGAAACAAATAACAACAATAATATAGCTCATGATTTTACAATACCAGCAAATCATATACTATCTGGCAAAAAAAATTGCAAACTACTTAAATTATTAATTTTTTCTAAGAAACTTTAAACAAAATTATAGCTACAACTATATTGAAGATAAATATATTTTCAACTGAGCTTAAAATTATTTAAATAACTATTGCATTCAGTGATATTGTGTATGCGAAGAACCAGTATAAATCTATGATTAGAAATATTCTAGAACCGGTGCACAAGACCCACAGAACGACCTTCCACTCTTGTAGGTATTATGTGTGTCCACATTACATTCGCGTCCGCATGCATAACGTAGGATTAAAACAATGCGTTCGGAAAAGTTATTCGACGGCCGAATGTGTATCACACAACCGACACGCATTTGAATAGCATTATGTATCGAAGCCGTGCAAGCGTTTTCTGGCTGTTCGAAGCTGGTGCTGCGCGTGTTGTCGATATAATTTTAATAAATTATTCCAGTCAGGTGCGTCGAGGCGTATAGAAACTATTCACTTCGGCCTGGCCCGAGCTTTTATTCTTCGCGGTCGCGCGAGGCATTTGTCGTCCAATAAGTCCACGTCGTTCAATAGCTTCAATAGCTTTCCTTCCAACGTGTGTATTTTCGGTATAATAATAAATGTAATAAATTCGTTCCGCATTAGTTGTGAAACAATACTAAGTTCTAAGTAGACGTTTCCATTCTGCACTTAGATATTATATACACAAGCGCATTCACGCATTAAAATTACAGAAATCGTCCTGGTGGATCAGTGATCGGGAGCATGTTCGAAGGATGTGCAGTTAGTAGAGAAGCTACAAAAGAAGCTTTACACATTTCGGATGGAAACTCTTGCATAAGATGATCTTATCAGGGATACAACGCTGAAGTCAACGCAAGTTGAAGTCAGTGATGTTGCCCTTCAACGGCGGCGGCCCATCTGATTTCAATAACAAATTCGGAGCTTGTTCGCGTTCGTTACACGTTGGTTATGCGAATCAGATGGACGACGTTGTACTTGGCAGACAGGTCTGCGAAATGCTACACTTTGGCGACACTTCTGATGTCATTCCTGATATTGGTGCTATTGAAATGCGAATATTTGCAAAAATTCTTCAAAGAAAAGCCAGAAGTTTATTAGATGAAACCGAAAGAATTCTATTATTAAGAAATATTTTACTTTCTTTGTTAATATTTAAAGTTTTCATATAAAAAGCATAAGCATTCATGAAAGTAATAAATGTGATGTGTTCCACTGTTGGAATCGAATTAATTCAAACGATCGTTAATGCCCGCTGAGAAGTTGAAACATTCGTTGAAATATCTTTGCTAGGACCTGCTGCTCAATCTATATATAATTCTATCACAATCATTATAATATTTGATGGTTGGCCTATAGCTCTTATAACTAACAATATGAATTGTTTATTTAAATCGAAACCTGAACCTGCTTAATTGTGCTCTCCTAAATATCTACAACCTTATATTATAAATTGTTTAAGTTTTGATGCTTGTACAACATTGTGCCATAGATATATAAACCTCATATCTATATACGCATCGCTGTATAAGCGCTAGTACATGATACACGGTACAAAAAGTAATTGGCCTAATTGTTTATTAAAAAGTAATTTGTAACATGAAATTAGTATCAGAATTCTGTATACATTTGTGTAGACTTATATAGATATATCTACAATGTAATAAGTAGACGAAATGCCACCAGGGTCGAGTCACGAGCCATGATTTTTCTCTTTTAATCATGTAAAATGAAGTTTTCTAGAGGTTATTATTAATCATTATCATTAGTATCATGTAGAAGATTGAAGCAATAATGATCCTAATTTGCAAATAATTGGGATTTGCAATTTTACCTATGGGCGCATGGTTGCTCACCACTGAATTTTAGATTATAGCTAAAATAATTTGATCAGGGGAGATTAAGCTTGAAGAGATTGTTTGTTGTGGAAGAAAAAAATTGATTTTAGTGGCTCGTAGCATTCTAAACTACTAAAATAGCCATCAACAACATCGAATATTCAATGATTACGAACGATAATTTTGCTGCTTGTTGGTTGGTCTTCAGTGTTAGCATAACGTAGCACAGTCGTCGAAATGTCTACCAGCAGGATAGATTTCTACGACTGTCAGTCTGTCAGTGTGGATGGACTCCCACTGAGATCATATTCAATATCTATTTGTATTATTTTAGATCATCACCAGTCATACCAAGTCTTTACTAATTTTTTTAATGCCTTACAGATATTGCTAACTTTTTGACGTATTTAACGTCTTTGAAAAGACTAAATAGATTAAAGTTACAGGTTAAAAGTTGTCTCATTTTGCGATACTAAAGTCGCAGAACGTTGAAACGGGTAGATCCCAGCGAAAAGTGCTAATAAGGCTGTGCAAATTTGTATATTACCACACTACTTAATTGTAATTAATAGAAACACAAGAAAACGGGGGATATTGTGTCATCGCTCACCAATAAATTTCTTGATTTGTTCTCTTACGCATGTGTGAGTCGGTGTGTCCACACCTTTGATAGTGTTAGTGTAAACAGTCGAGTTCGTTTATGAAAAATGTCATTAGAAGAATTTGTAGAATATTTGATAGCAAACAATTCTAAATCGCTGAAACGTCGACAACTCTATAACGGTAGTTTGTGTTATAAGTGCGGAAAGTGCTGTATTCCAAAGCGATTGTTAGATATTAACCAGAAGAAGAGCTTGAATACGGAGTTCTGCATGTATAGCCCACGCTACTTTTCTTCCAATCGACTAGAATTGGTAAAAATTGAATTTATTTGTATTAAACTGTCACAATTAAAACTCGCGCGCCACGAAAACAGCTGTTAATGAGTGAACGCATAAACTGACATGGTAGATGTCAGTGAGTTTCGCGAGCTGGTGAACTTGTGCGGGTAACCAGACAGACAAGCGCGTACTTTGCGCACGTAAATAGGTGTGCAAAGTAGGCACTTTTCAACCGATCGTAGAAAAAATGACAATAACTGCAATAAAAGTATCAACAAAGCAAGCATTGCGTTAAACACGCCAAAGACTGCGGTAGTATCTACAACACTACCAAACTTTTTTTTTTGCAACAAAAACTGAAAATGTGAAAAAGTGAAAAGGTACAAGTTTAGCATGATAAACAACAACGCCGCTTTGGCGAATCATCCTCATTCCATCTTGTAAATCCAATCCATGATTCTTCGCTTAAATTACGTTTTTCTTAAAGCAGTTGGAACGATACAATCATATTAGTATTAGTCTTGTGCAACCCTAGTCGCCGCCGCCATTAAACGGATTTAATGTCGCAGTAAATGGAATGTCTATTAACTATTCTCTCGATAACAAATTTTTTGCATGTTTTTTTTGTGCGTTAAGAGCATGGCTGACGTTGCATTGATTAAATTTGTTGATGGTGAAATCTAGTATGCAATAAAAGTACCCTTATATTTATTCGTTGGTTACTTAGCTTAGGAAATTATTAATCATGCTTTTATGCATTGAATTAATTAACAGTTGTATGGTGTACTTATGCGTGTACTTGCGTATACTTGCGTGTTGTATGCGTTAGCTCGTAATGTTTTATTGACGATTCGCGCGTGAATTTACTTAGTGGCGGCAAAGACTTTAATTTTCTATTAAAGTGCCTACTTAAATGCCGGCGATGAAACAACGCGCGTGCCAATAAATGCTCGTTAAATTTAATTACATTATACTTTAACTGCTTCTTCTACTCTTTTACACACTCGTTTGAGTGTATGAAGCCTGCGGAATAAAAACGATTTCAAGTGATTTTGTTATAGTTGCTATTAGTTGGTAATATTGGCGAATAGGATTAGTATCCTAGTACCTGTAGATATGTTTAATTAATTCCACAATTACTTTTTTATGTTTTAATTATAAAGAATTCAACAATTGCAAAAGATCAAAAAAGATGAAGCGCCGTACCGCTATCACCTTGACCTGAAATACTGAGCATTGTAAGTATATACACAGACACAAAATATATTCGGAGTAAAAGAATTTCAGTACTTGTCCTAAGTGCAGATATATCGCACGAATACTGAATACATGTATACAGACAAAATGCAACTAATAAATTATAAAAACAGCACCCGACATGCCGCGTGTACGCATGCTATACACATGCGAAATAATAATAATAAAAAATTCGGCGGCCGCCTGACTCGCCGCCTCGATGGGCAAACATTTCGGCAAACGAAAGTTCATCATATATGGAGTGAAATCTGCTTTTATTTCAAAACTTGTTGTTACGCACCGTGTCGCCGACGAGGCGGCGCATTATTACAAAACTTTTTTTTTCTTCAATTCTTCTAGTTTTACAATACCGAGAATCCATTTTGCCAATTCTAATTATTTGCTATAATGATAGGATTTACTCCTACTTCTAATATTTACTATTTTAATTAATTTCCGAGATCCTCAATATATTTCTTTTACCAGATTGGATCTGAACTTGATCACCTCGAACTAAAGCTCAAACTCAAGCTTCATTAATAGTTAATAGCGAACAATTTATGCCATCGCTTTTTCATCATTCCCAGCGACACATCATAAGATTTCTTTCAAGTTTCAAGTTGGCGCCGCTTGATGCGACAAGGTTGATTGTAAATCTTTTGAAAAATCTCAGTAACGAGTAAAATATTAAATTAATAGGTGGTATCGCTGTGTAGTTGTATCTCGACTCGTTCAGCTACTGTATGCTGGTTCATTTATATTTTGATATCTACCTACAACGACCACTACTACTATCACATTCACTGTTGCCACCAGCAGCATCATCTTAAAAACTGGAAAGATTTACTTTTATATCGCTGGCTCGCCATTTATCAAATCGTTTTAATGATTATTGTATACGTTTGTAAATTACATAAATTACAAAATATAAAGAAGACATTTATTAAAGCAGATTGCATGAGTATAATATGTAAAATTGTCTAATATATCACTGTTATTAATAAAATGCTGTTTAATTCATTTGCAAACCAAATGTTTGCTTTCGTTCTTGGATTTTAATTAAGACTTGTTTTGCTGTTGTTGTTGTTGCCGTTGTAATTTTAATCTTGTTCAGATGTGTTTGTTATTAATGACAAAACTTATATAAAATCGAATAAGTCATGATATTCATTTTGAAATTTAAGAATATGCTGTATATAGGGAGTATGTCTGACCTTACTTACTCTGAGGAAAATAATGACTTATCACCTTGTTATAAATAAGGATAAAAAAGAAAGTCTGATTACTTGGATTGGAACGTAATTGATTGAATTTTTGGAAGTGATTCTCTCGACAAATATGGCACCTCAAAAGTGTAACTATGTAATCACATAACGTATAATTTAATCGTTCTTGTTTATTATATTTATTATTTTTCTCTCAAAATAAATTAAATATGTAGATGCATCTATTTATTTTCTATACGATAATTCATTTTTTTTTAAATCATACTCTTGATTGGAATTTATGAGGATCGTTATTGGTCTCAACACCTTGCCAACACACCGACATTTGCAATAATACATAAATTGAAATCATTTTATTTCGCTACAATTTGAGACGTGCGCACGCGGGCAATTTACTAGAAGCACGAATCGAACCCACAGTTTGCATCTCGCGAAATCTACAAACGTGTGCTGAAGAAAATAAGCGAGGACAATCGAACATACAATAACCATGCACTGCAAGCACCTCTCGTGCGAGAGTACAATACCTGAATAAATAATTCGACAAATAAATAAACGCCGCGCATTGTAAATTATTACAATTGTTGTAAATGTACTAGCAGAACGCGAGCATAGACCAGCAAACATACAACGACCGACGCATAACAAATGGCTTGTTATAAATAAATTTAATATCAATCATAAAGTACGAGCATAAAGTGGTTAAAGTCAATAATCGGCCATAAACTTATCCAAAAAAAGGAACAAATTGTGGCGATTGTTATTAAACTATTGCCAGACAAAAATTCCTACGCACTACGCGCACTCAAATTTGAATTTCACAGCAACAAAATACAATTTATGAAGTGGTTACTTAGTTTATTGCTGGCTTTATTTTATACCCATAGGAAATGTTTAAATAGTACTGCCGATAACCACGTGACAGTTGTCCACGTACTCGTATCAAACAACAATCAAATAAATAAAGCAACTAACAAGCTAGCTTTACGTCCCCATCGTATATATAAACATTCAAAGTTTGGTTTGGTTTAGTTTTACTTTAGTTTAGCCTAGCTTGGTAATATTCATTTATATCCAGCGAATAACAAATGAAAACCTTAAGGAGTGACCATAGACATACCACCACATTCGTAAATCGAAATGCATCTGTTTTTCTTGTTTGTTCCTTACTTGTAGAGGCTTGCAGCTGAACCTACCCATGGGTGTACGAAGTAAAACCGAAAGAATGATATAAATAAAGTCAACTAAAGCAAATGCCTGTCATCTAATATAACACCGTGAAAATATCGACTGGAGAGTTATAAAATGTTGTAAAATTTACGGACAGCGGACAACTAACCAAGCTGCAAACCAATATGCAGTCGCGGAAAGAACACACAATGTATGCAATTTATTGAATAATAAAATAAAAGACCACAACGTTTAAAGGATATACAATAAGTGTGATAAACTAAGCTGGTACATGTTGATATCGAATTGAATTAAATATGATAAAGCTCCTTTCACATGTGGTAATTTATGAAGTAAAGTTTTTTGAAGCTAGAAGTTTGATCAAAAGTTATTTAAACTTTTAGACTTAAAAAAAATCCATATTTTGGTATATAACTTTGTTTCTGTAAGTAGATTCTTTTTAAAATCTTATTTTTCCAACTGGCTGTAAAAAATCTCTGGATCAATCCATCCAATTTCGATCATTCATAGCTTCCGATACGTAAAAATTAATTCTCTATCAGGCAGCAGATTTTTTTTTTTTTTGTAAAATATTTAAATTTCGATTTTATATGACCATTTAAAAGTCGATTTAGATGTCAATTTAGAAGTCGAGAAGGAAAAAAAATTATATTGACAAAAAAAAGTAATAATGTTGCTCTATAACATACAAAAAACCCGAAGTGTTTTTTAATTAATTTTTTATTTTTTTAGACTTCTAGGGTGTTCCCTCTCAAACTAAACTTAACATGCAAAAAATTTGAAATTAATCCTATTTAATACAAATTATTAAACATGATTTTCCACTGAAATCCCTTTTTATTGAATCTTAGGGTGGCTACCCATATTCAGAATTCGGTCAGCTTGCCACGCAGGCAACAAAGGTTAGATTTTCGGGTATTTTGCCGTAAACGCGTCGTCATACTAATCACTTTCACTCACTTCTTCATGTGATAAATTTAAAAAGGCAGTATTGTCTAAAGAAGAAACCCAAAAATAATAAGAAAAATAAAGATTTAGTAATTTTTTTTCAAAGAATTCTAGCAAATTACATAATAACTTTTAGACCATCATAACCTATTTCATTGATAACAAAAAATTATTATTTGAACTAGGCGTCCCGCTTTTTTGTTATTATTAATATAATCAGATCACATGTGAGTAGCCGCCTTTACAGAAAGTAGTCTTGACCTAGCCCCTATAATCTTCGTTTTTTATAGAAGTTTAATAGTATGCACATGCATTGTGTACCACGCCGACGAAAATGGAAATAATATCAGGTAGAAATGAGATAAAAGTCACCGCGCTGTGTAACATATGAGACCACCGTTCGGAATAGTTCACCTGCAAAATGTAATAAATTATACTCCTAAGTGAATCACACCCTTTTAACTATACCAAGTGTTCAACTCAACAAAAATCAATATGAAAAATAAATAGCAAAAAAAATTGCTCTTCATCGATTTCAGAACCTTCCCTGCCGAAATACAATTCCTACTAATATAACTTCACAAATATACTTGTCCTAACTTCATTTATTTATTAATTAATTCTCTATGCACATTTCTTTGCATAACACCCAACCACCACTCAAAAAAAATTAAACAATATAAGCTAACAAACATGATATGACATGTCTCTAGCCAACCGAATAGCGAGCCATAATAAATATAACAAAATGACAATACAGTAAGAAGTAAATATGTCACATATTAACGTAGAGCGCATGCGCGCACCTTTGTGTGTATTTTTTATAAATTAAATCTATGAAATGTTATATAGGTATGATACACAACCTACCAACCCATATTCTTTCTTGTGGCGCAGGCGGCTGCTGAGGAAAGTCAGGATATGTGTCTAGATTGAGAGTCAGCCGAGTGACCGGACACCCACCGTAAATGACACATTAAATAGGACACGGCATAAAATGCTTGACGGCTTTTACGGCGCTTTATATCGGCATGACTGGAACACACAGAATTATCGCGTAAAAACAGCAAAAATGAGAAGAAAGAACCGACGATTGAGCGAAACGACATCGTCATGCAGAACATGGACCATCGCGTAATGCGACCCACGCATGAGGCGGTCATCAGATTGCCAATCGGAGATCATATTTTTATTGATGTTTTATTACTGGAATTATTTATATATGAAAGAAGAAAACACACTATGAAGGATTTGAATGGTTTTAAGTTTAAATTGATTTGCAATAAAACGGAAAGTAAGGGTAAGTTGTATGCAAACTGAAACAATTTCTAGCTTAGTCTAATCTAAACATGAGCTTTATATAATCGTCATGTACTTGATCATGTCTTCATGTTGTTGATATAATATTTCATGTTTATTTTGGTAGTTGGCTATGTTCACCTGGTTTTGGATCATGTAGTTCGTTCAATCAAAGCCCCATCAAAGAACATAACATACAAAGCGTATAGAATGTTATGAAGCGTTGTATAATTAAACATGATACCTACAACCAGAAAAAGCCTGCACGTCATCCAATATTCTAATTTCTTTTAATCTCCACAAAAAATCTCCGAATGCTGATTAAGATCTACAACTAATTCCAATGAAATTGCCCATTAATCATTATTAATGAATTTGTGTATGTATCATTAAAAAGGATTGGGTTTCAATGGCGCCGATCAAATTAACAACTAATGTCGAAGTTCTTAAAAAATCAATCAATCGAAAATATCAACATAAGTATGTACATAATACGACATAATTAATTTTTAATAACTTTTTAAGAATTAATCCTATTTCTAAGATTGACCGAGCATACTTTAAAGCAAAAAAAAAACACCAAGATACTTAACATAACCTAATAGACTTAAGAGGCTCATTTACCACCAAAGTGGTAGCGGCTTATATATCAAGTTGAAGGCAAAAAACGCTCGAATTTTGTAACCCTGGCCGTAATCAGTCATAAGCCGAAAGCAGATTGTTGTTCTATTTTCTCATACCATTGTCATCGAAATTCAACCTTGACATTCGACCTCACCTTTTCCTTGTTGCCCGCTTCAACTCGGACCCCCTGGAAAAACAATTCGTCAGGTAAATGAGCCGCTTAATCAAAAAAATTTAAAGACAAAAGAAACTAAAAACCTAAATATATTACATCCTGCACTAAAAAAGCTCGTTCAAGATATAAATGTAGCATACGAGTATCTCTATCGTTTTGTCAATTGCAAATCTTTATGGCAACCGTTGGCAGTTCTCGGTACTTTTGTTGGATAAGACTGGAGCGTAACGACGACCGCTTGAGATAACACCAACACTGTAAAGTAAATACTAATGCAAGTGACTTAGTTGTGGGATACAATAGACGGAAAGCACTTGTATCGCAAGTACACAATGTGCACATGATACTTCTTTGTAAACATGTCCGTGTGGCGTATTGTCGAACTTGTCTGTCTGCTGCTAAGACACTGGCTGGTGGGCAGGCAGCTTTAGCTAGAGGTATTGGCACGAGGCCGCTCCTCGAACGTGTAGGTCGGGCACTTCCTGCGGGACATCTTTGTCTTCCACATCGGTTTGATAATTTCATAAAAATAGTATAAACTTAGTGATATTTGATGAAATCGAAAACCGATCATAAATACATTGATACAAGTTGTATTAAAGTCGATGAAGAGTTTCTTTAAGTTATTCCTCGTTATGTAAAATAAAAAGTTATGGACATTTCAGTAGCAAAAACCTACGCAATGCCTTATAAACCATGTCATGTTTTTCTTCCTCGTTTGCGATCGCCGGTCAAGTATCCAGCGGACATTGTCTCCTGTCATTATGGCTGTTCATTATGACGTGGTTAATTGTTTTTCTGATTCTTTCCTATTATCGGTCGGCCGCTGCTTTATTTGCTAGTCTGACTGTCTTACTTAGCAACGTTCATTCTCAGGAATAAAAGAAAATAGTCTTATAATTGGCGACTTTAACTTAATTAAGCGCGCATGATCGACTCAGCATTGCAAAAAAATCTTAACCGTGGAAAGAGAATAAATAATCTAATTGCAGCTTATTCTTCGTTAATTGTTTTTTCGCATTATTATACAAGCAGATATATAAATTTCGAATAATAATTGATTTAAAACCAAAATTCAGCCGCAGGACAAGTTCGGCGCCAGTCGATGACAAACATTCGCTTTTACATCGATTTGAGCTCTCGGCGAGTTTGCTTAATTTAAACACTCGCATTGCGGTTGCAAAACAGCGTTTGGCGCTACTTTTCCGAGCGCAAGTCGTCTGTCCGTCATTGAGAGGCAAGTAACAAGTTGAAGAAATCCTATGACAACCTACGCGTCGAGCCACTCGAAACCCGCGCGCGGCCAAGAAGACTTTCACAACTTGGTTTACTATCAACCGATCGACGGACAGTCACTCTTCTCGCTGATTATTCATAAAACCTATTCGGCACGCTTCCACATTAATTCAATACACTCATTAGGCCTAACAGGCCAATAGCCTGCTTAACTGTTGTCTTTTGGTATTCAAATTTTCGATAAATTAAAACATACATCTATCAAAAGATAAATTTGATTTCCGGTGGTTAGGCTAGGCTACTCCTACTGCTGTATTATATATTTCGAGTAATATAACAAGACGTAGTTTTATAAAAATAGAAAGTTAGTAATTTATGTGGACATTCAGTATATGCAAATTGGCTCGTGCTGCTCGCGTCATATAGTCATACTCTACAGTTTTATGAATGAAATTGTGAGCGAGCGCACTTGCTATGGTTGTAAGTAGCCAGAAGAAGTCTTTTGGAATTGTGAAATGGACTATTAAATGTTAATTTTAGTGTCTCTACCAGTAGGCTTTCGTTGTGGAGCATGTTTAGGTTATTTAGTTTAATGTGCATGCTAGATGTAGGGAAATGACGGATATTAAGGATTAAGATTACTAGGAGGTTCGTTCGTTTTAATGTCATAATTGTGGACGATTTCATGGTTTTTGGTTTCGTGCTGGTTACATTTGTTTTAATTGATTTTTACGCAACTTGATCATCAAATTTTTTTTATTCCTGCTTACATATGTAAGATTTAGATTTTATATTATGATTTCGGACATGCCTGCACCTTTTTTAAATTATTCTTTAATTTTTAAAAACTTTTATTTATATTTTGTATATATTTTTATTTTATTTGGGTCGTCATTCATAGCTTCAACATGTTAAAGTTTGAAAAAAGGTGATAACGAAGGGTAAAAAAGAAATTACATTAAATTATCCACAACAGGTAATAATTCACACCTACTTAAGACCTCTTTAGCGTTTATTCATTTCTTTTCTTGGCTTTTTTATCCATCTTTTAGTCTCCTTTTCTCCATGATGACACACGAAAAGTGACACCGAATTGTATACATATATGCTTTTATTTCTGTTAAAGTGAATGCGTTACAATTACATGACAGGACGCGTGGACGATGGACACTTTTCTCTTCGCTTGCAGGAGTATACTACATACTAAAAGGAGGCGAGAAGCGATTGGAAGAAAGGAAAATGAATGCAATGACGTATGCGACGTGTTCAACAGGTTCCTAATTATGAATAGCATTGTCGGTGCAAACGTTAAAGAAGTTAAAGTTACTCAACTCGTGCTATTAATTAATGTTTTTATACTACTAATTATTCTTTCTATGTATATGCAAGAAAAAACAGAATTTTCCTTTGTATTTAATTATTGGTTATTATCTAAGGAATGAGTTGAACTAATGAATGAAGTAATGGAACGTTGATGGTATAAGAACCAGCTTGCATATGTTTGTTTAATTAATGAATGCGATTTAAACTTATATGCATATTCAATTCATTCATATATTCCTTGCCTTACTTTGTTTGTCGGATAAATCGAAACGATTTTGTTGCGAAATCATCTCTACTAGTTTCCAGCCTTCGCTCATTAGTCTTCCACGGTTTATTGCTTTACTAGTTGCGTTTATTATTGACTTCATTCATAAAAAGAAGAGAATATTTAATTATTATGTTTAAAATAATTAAACTTTTATAGCTTTTTAAATGTTTGAGTAAAAGAGAAACTTTTTCCACAGTTGATGAAGTAAAGATGAGCGAAATTGACTTAAGTCGATTTCTTCTTAACATAAAGTGCGTGAAATACAACGATTGGTGAGAGGTAAATCGACAGGAGATACTCAGTCATCTGTTGAATGGTACAAACTGCAGATAACTACACTCACAACTTAGTGTTTTCTATTTTATGAATGAAATCAACTTTACGTCAGACGAACGCAACAATATTTTTATATTCGTTGAAAGCGCGTTGGCGTTACCTTTGCGGTTTCACAATTCACGCTGATCAATGACTGGTATACTCATTAAATAAAATTCTTATCTCACCAAAATTTTCAACAAATAAATAAATAATTTAATAAAATATTCTTTACTTAGTAGATATTTATATTTTCAGATTTTTGTTTTGCAACAATTCAATAGCTAATTAGTAAACTTGCAATTTCATAATAACTAAGAGTAAACAACAAGGCCTTCCTCTACCTTGAAACTTACTCATTCATCAGATTCGCAATCACACGCATGACGTTTATCACCAACTAGCTTTATATTTATTCATTCGGTCGACAGTAGGCAATCCATCCATCGATCGATGGAACAAACGAATGAATAAATTTGTTTACTTGCGCTCACGCAAGTACGCAGCATGAGTACGCTGTACAATATTGCTAGCATGAACTAATTACATTTGACGCTCCAAGGATGTCCTCTATTCGCCTGCATGGCAGTGTGTGTAGGCAGGTCCTTAACTTAATGCGCTGCATATGAAAGTCGACGCGTTCATTGAGCATTTTCGTTCGGCCGAAAGCATCGACAAGGATACTCGGCGACACTTGATTGCGTAATGCAGTATGCAACGCATGCATAATTTAAATGTTAGTTTGCAAA
>JARJDU010008705.1:0-10302 GCA_030264695.1 Lissagria laeviuscula
GCCTGACCGGACTACTTGTACTAATAACACAAGAAATTATTTCCAACACGCTCGAACTTCTAGTTCTATTAATATCCGGAACCATTTCATAAACTGTTAATTAAGCATGCGGAGCCTAAAATCGTTCGATAACTGCTAGTTCTGTGACTGTTCGTTGGAAAACGTTGCAAACCGAAAATCATATACTTAAAACATCAAAACAGCTGTGACTTTGAAATAATGCAAAACTTAACTGTTTAGCTAAGGAGGCTATAATGCTGTCTATGGTCAAGCTGAAAATACTAGACATTCCAAACTACGCATGCGCAACGATCCTAAAACTGGCAGTTAATGCGCGTTGGAAAGAACTTATTAGCTTCTCGTTTGTACGCACTGAAATCGTAGGAAGCAAGTGAGTGGTCTTGCCAACGCTGGTGATACACCGGCACTCGCGTAAACTTCACAACTTGTTATTTTTCGAAAACTTCCTGTAGTTTTTCTGGTAATAACCTACTTCCAGGACGAACAAACAACACGAGAAAAATTTGTAATTTCAGAAAGAAAAGTATTCTGTACTAAATGTTTTTGTCAAATTCGATGACACTAGAATTTTTTTTTTCAGTCACTTTTTATAACCAAGGTAATCCTCATTATCTCAAATTTCATATGATAAAAAATTATTAGACTTCAAAATAATTATTTTTTCCCAATAAAATAAAACGTTTTGAATGGCCATTTTATGTGTCGTGGTGTCCTATTCGGAAACTGCAATATTCATTAGATCAGAACATAGCAGGATTCTATTCACAGGATTATAATTCATAAGCCAATTGATTTAAGATGTATATCGATTGCTTAATTTATAACCCAAATACTAAGACTTATATTTGTTGTCTTCATACTTTTGCTTGTACTGTTTATAAATATCTTAATCATAACCAGCATTTTGCAATTTGCTAATTCCCGAAAGCGCGAAATCTTAATTAAGTCCCTGAAACGAGCAAATGAGCAAATGTTTGCAGCATCAGAATTTGTAGGTATATAAACGGATGAGTAAAGAAAGAGTTGACAGGCTGGTAAGTTATTGACGTGTAGAGAGACGCCTAATGTGAAGGAAGCAGCTTGGTTCGAAAACGAACGGTGGCAGGAAACTGACGCTGATGTGAAATCGCGCGAGTTTTCCGCCTCTAATGCAAATAGGCATAACTCATCATTCGAATAAAGTCGGTTGCGATTGCCTAGCTTCAATTAAGGCGCTCGCACCAGAGCACACCGACTTTATTTATTTGTTAAATATTGAGTTGCTCGCTAAGAAAGTAGAAGTACGAGTAGCATCATGCAAAAGGAGGTACGGAGAGGTGCAATCCAAAATATTTAGTATTTAGAAAGGTGGCAATAGAAGGCATGCAGAAAATTAAACGTAAGTAAAAGCGCATCTGTATGAAAGGGTTGGCTAGCAGTAGGAAAGTGTGCGCGCGCGAAATTAATTAATTTGCGTGTATGCAATTAGTGCTGGAAGAGTTGATTGAAGCCGAAAACCGAAAGGAAATGTTAGTGGAAAGAGCGAATGGAGAGAATTCGAGCTGTGGATCAACATTGCCCTAAATAAACTTCATTTTCTAATGACGGATGCGTGGAGATAGCTATATCTATTGATTGTGTTGACTTTGTCATATTTGTGTTTGACTCAATGCATGACATTAAGGAATTTAACTAGACTCTGAGAAGGGTAGTTTTAGAACATTTTTTATTCGTTTTTAACATTTTACATGAGACGAAATATATGTACAATTTTATTTGAAATTAATGTTTTGGATAAAGATGTTTTTGCTTAGAATGATAATGTGGTAGATAATTCGAAACAAAAACAGTTTCTTCTTATTTATATAAATTAACCAGCGATTCAGTGCCGTCTTTAGGCATGGGCACTATTGGCAAACAAATGCAGAGACATATATGAGTAAATTTTGTAGTTGAGACGACCCTGTATCTAATTCAAATTATAAATAAAATAACGTTTTAGCATAGTCATAAGACGAAAATTACGTTTTAGATTTTAATTGTTCCAATTATTTTACAATATTTGATCACAACTGATCTTTGAGAAAAAGCTCATATTATGCTTATAATTTATATTACAATATTTATACATAATATAAAACAAGTTTTTTGTTAATAATTGAATAAGAAACGCTATAACTGAGTATTTGAAATAGTAAATCTATAAAACTTTCTAAAAAAAAAGTTTACTTAATCATTATTTAAAAATTAGGTTGATGTTGCCACCCTTCCGGTGGTGAGACTCTAAAGTGGTGTATATAGTATGAGGATTACTAAAACTCAATGTAAGTAACCGTATTCCAGCCGGTTGTTACATTAGTTAGTCAAATATTCTATATGTGAAGACCCACGCTTGCAATTGTGCGATATTCCACATGTTTGGTTAAGCATGTTTTGCTTGCTATGCATTTACGACTAAGCAAACATGACGCACTAATCAGTGAACTAAATGAATTAAGTACGAGTAGATGATGAGCAAGTCACATGTTACATATATCTAAGCAAGTAAATATTACGATATATGCATTCAAAGAGTGAAGTACAAAAATGATTGAATTTATTTTCAAGGTAATCCATTTTTTGATTAATTTCATTTTGATATTACAAAAAGAAAGCACGTTTTATATTAAGAATAATAATAATAATATTTTGACTATCCGTCAATTCCCTTCAGCCTGTTTTCATTATGAGCAGCAATCTTATGCTCATCCCGGCTTATACTGATATTTTTTGCTTCTTGGAGTATGGTCTTCGTCCAAAGCATTTTTGGACAACCTCTCGCTCAACTACCCTGAGAATGCTCTTCCAGCTCCGTTTTGATGGCAGAACTATGATGTTTATGTGAACCACCAGCAACCACAAGTTCATATTAGTTGTTCTTAATGACCAGAATTCCCTAATCATTTTTCGGATCATTCTGTTTACGGTTGCTTGCAGTTCAGACTGACACTTTCACTATTTTCCAAGTTTCGCAACCGCATATTTACACAGATTGAATATTTATTTAATAAGCCGAATTTTTATGAAGTATATATTTTATGTTACAGATTATTAATTTGACCAGGAACTACATTAGTGTCATATTATTTGAAAAATAGGGAAAAAAATAGCGTTACATTTATTTCAAGACAATAACTTTAAAAGAAATTAAATCAAACTTCTTATAAGAATAGTATATTGCATTTATTACAAATAGGGGAAAGATTGGTTTTCAAGACGACTTATAGATAGATAGAAATTTTAGGCCCATGAGCAAACTAGTTGTGAAGCCCCCCCCCCTCCTAAATGTTATCTCACTTAGTGATGCGTACAAGACAAAACAAGATCTGTCTTGTAAGTATTGATCTCGATCTTGTCTTGATAATTTTGCATAATTATCTTGATCTTGAGTCTCGACAAGATCTTGCAAGAATCATTAAATTATTATTACGAAATATAATCTATTCCTATTCGTCGTCTCGCTTAACCCGCTTTAAACGCATGAAAACGAAAGATATGCCAACGCTTGCGAACAAGAGCACCGGGAGTAGCGCGCATCGCCGATAACTATCTGCATTTGACTAGATTTGAACAAATTCAACAGATCAAATAACAGATTAATTTATTTATTAAATATCGTAAACCTCCAACCGCCAAAAACTACCGAGCATATTTCTGCATTTGTTTAAAATTGTGTCGGGTGTTCTGTACTTATTATTACAATGTATTGTTTGTTGTAAAGAAGATGAATATTGATAACATTTACCTCCATCAATTTCCAAAAAATGCAAAGAGGTAAATAATAACCGACACAAATATTTACATTTGTAGTTACAATATCACAAAATCTTGTCAATAAATCTCGATCTTGGAAAAATTTTCGGCCTAAATCTTGAAATTGATCTTGTTTTTGACAAGTAGTATCTTATATTTGAAATTTGACCAAGATCATAAATTACCTTGTATTGTGTACATCACTTAAAAGGAGTAATAGAAAAGCTTTGATAAACACTTTTTTTCCGTGACACGATTATAGGTTAGCAAGAATGAAGCATAAAATGACATGATGTTGATTGGCTGCAAACTGCTCCTACCGGCACATGTTGCTTCACAAATGAATACAGAAAATTTGTTTATTACAGATGATTATCGAAAAACTATATTATACTACTCATCTTTTTAAATTCCATTTATGAGAATTTTTAAATAAAAATTTCCGCACATCATATGCCATTTTTGTTCGGAAACAATATAAATACAAATAAACTGCCTTTAAAGCCCTTTGTATTTATCTACAACTTTCATTGCAAATTAAATGTAAAAAATGTTATTTTAAGTGAAATAGATGCAAACTAAATAGATGCAAAAATAAATTGAATAATACGTTTATACAATATTTCTACACAATTCTATACTATACCCATAGTTCCTGTTATTTTAAAACTAAAAAACGGTCTCATATTTTAAATTTTGCGTCTACATCTTCACTTTTAAATTCAATAAACCTTTATTAGCTACGGTATATATTGGGTAGGTATTGGGTTCATTCTACACACTAAATTTAATAAGAGCCTAAGCAATGCGCAATTAATCCTAAACAAATACTTCATCTCCAATCTATCTGCAACTATCTCGCAACCCAAGACGAAACCTTTCGCATCAACTCCGATTAAACTCGATGATTACTCTCGACTACTATATTGAAACACGACCAGCTCGAGATCCTCCTTAGGTCAGTCGAATTCTTATTGCGTCGTTGAGCTGTCCTCGAAGGGAGCAGCCAGCAGCCTCGGAATTGCTTTCCTCACCCTCGAGTTGTGTTTACAATGGTCAACATTAAACATTGACCGAGTGACCAATGAAAACCAAAATGCGAAATGAACATTCTTGCAATGTAAAAATTAAATTACAAAGCTAAAATAAATTTCAAGCTTTATAAGATTTAATAAAATCAGAATATTATTTTTTTTTGGGTGTTAATGTCTTGCTGTCAACATAAAAATTTGTTTAAGAATTAAAGAGAGAGGAAATGCAATGTGAGAGGAAGTTGTGGAGACGTTCAGTAGATGAATATTTGTTCTATGTAAATGGACAGTCTTGGTTTTGGACTTGAAGTGGTTCATTAATCCAAATTCTGCTGACTTCTTGGTTTGTATTGCATAGTGGAGGAATATCAAGTCGGGTTGTAATTTCAAGAGAAGGGACAAAGTTTGCTCTTAAAACTAGATATTTTGTTAAATAAAAATTTAATTAGAAACAGATTGAATAAATTAATTTGCATCTAAATACAACTAAACATCAACGTCACCAAGAATGGAATTGCTGACTAAATGTAAGTATATAGTAAAAAGAAGGTAGAAAAAATCAATGGAAATATAAGCTGTGTAGGCAGTGAAGTGGCTACATGATTCTGAGAAGTATGAAGCATGAGAAAGGAAAATAGATAAAAGATTGTAATTGAATCAAGAAAGGAGTTTTTCCGCACGTTAGCCCAACGTGATTGCCAAATGTCCCGCTTCGCTCGCGAAGATCCTTCCGTTGTGAGAGCGCAATCATGGACACGCTCACGTCCGCATCGATGGCCTCACTCCTCGTTCGTGGTCGGTGTACGAAACGCAACTCCGACGTGTCCAAATCGCAACAATCCTAATGCAATAATAGAACACAATAAACACGATAAAACTGTTAAGTTAAGGTTGGTAACCCAAGCAAAAATTGAAGAGGAAATCTAGAAATTCTATTTGATTCAATTACGGAATATCCAAACTTTGATAGAAATTACTTTTGAAATAGCATATTCTTTTCTTTTTTCCCCATAGGTATTTGCAATTATATATATATATTGATTTTTAAGTTATTTACTATATCAATAAACAAAAGCTGGAACTCTGTATTTCGCTATGAGAATATTCATATCACAAGTCCTTGACAAGGAAATCCTCTTTGTGAAAGGGTTTATGTAAAAGTGATCCCTTAACTCGTAACAACTCTTAACTCTTTTCCCTCTTGCGTTCCACGTCACTCTTGGCACAAGCCTTAAAGCTGTGTGATAATACTCCTCTTTCGGATCTCATGTTTCATGTCTTAACATAAATATTCAGACATCCGAAGAATTTCTAGGAAAGAAGAAAGAAAACAACGCTAATTATATTATGTAAGCGAATATATCTATGTATAGCTATATCAACTTATTATCCTGTGTAATTATATACTACAATGTCAACAAGCTAAATCTAACAAATTTAATTTATAAATATAATAATAACATATTTCAAAGGGTTTATAACAAATTTAAAAATTCGCTATAATAGCTTATTGAAAATATTAATAATCATCATCATCATGGCTCTACAACTTATATGAGTCTTGGCCTCTTCCAGTATCTCCAAACATCTTTTTTTTTCGCGGAAAACTTTGCGCTCTAATGCTTCAAGTACTCTTTTATTGATTTTAATTAGTAAACATGTCTTGGATCCCTATATGAGTATTGAGCGGATTATAGTTTGATACACTTTAATTTTGTTTTTTTTATCTGCAGCTATTATTTGTTAGTGTAGCTCATCGTTCACGTTCAATTAGCATTATAACCGAATCAGAATTTTCCATGAATCTGAATTGTGAGTAAATAACCGCCATCTCATTGTCAAAATTTATAAATGGATCCATTAAACATCGTTAATATTGCATATTGTAAAATTTCGTTTGTAGAAAGCAAGCGGTAATAATAATTACGCATGACTGTAAACCCTGAAACGCAGTTTAGTTCAGATATTACCTAACATTGGACTCTCGACACGGCACAAAATTTTGTATAACGTTTGATGAGCCCGTCGGTGCGTTTAAACGCGCGCACGCAAACGACGTAATAGTTATGTAAATGCTAAAAAGGCACTAACAAGCTTTTCCCATCCGCATATCCGCCCTGTCGGCACCACTGCTACATGAAACATTTACATTTGCATTTACACGTCACTCCCGAATGCCGACATTGACATCGCGAACGTTAAGCTACATTAGTTCCATAGAGTTATAAATCCAGATACCAAATATTCCAAAAACCCCGACGGCATCTATTAAGATTCTATTTAAGATTCTATATTCAATAACAAGTTCTTAGAGAAATCCTAATTCAGTACTCTTTTAACTTCTGAAACCTTTTATTCTGTAAATATTGAGATCCATAACGAATGAGCATGTGGTATAACTATCTAGTCGACATCAACTAGGTGATGGTATAGTACGCACAAGACACAGTTTGACAGTTTTGGGAAAGTGCGAACTAGGGCGAAGCATTCACACAAACGACTAATGAACGAACGTTTGCGGCATATTTCGGCCTGTTCGTGCGTTAAATGGCAACGTGAATGCTGCCACGCAATCCCGCGAATATTCCTCGCTAGGTAAACGCCATGTTAGTTAGTTGATGCTACGCATCGGCTTTTAAACGCTTCGTGTCTCAATCAGCCAAATGCTCAAAGGGGAGCATGCAATATGCATCAGCCTGTATCCTCACGCATTCGAGGGCAATCCTTTTAAATTATCTCGCGAGTATCAACGCCCTCTGGCGATACCCGCTAGAGACATCATTCCATAATCATGTAAAGACGCATTTGCATAAATAGATTATCACCTAGTTTCGCATTGAATTAAAATAAAACGCATGAATTTGCTTTAAAGTAAGCATAAATTTCAAAATTAAATATTGATTAGATTAGGTCATACTGAATTTGCTTTAAGAAAGTTTTATGTTAAAATTTCAGAAAGAAATGTTTGTTAGGTTATTTGAGGTTAGATTTAAGCATGCTTAGGTTAGATTAAATCGATTTCAAAAAGGTTTTTGATTAAAATTTCGAAAATACATTTAAAGAAGGTTATGTAAGAGTCGGAATAGATTTAGGTAAAAATTTATCAATATTTGCAACCAAATCATTCTAATTTAATTACAATCAGCAATCAATGCGGATTACAAATCCTACTACAAATAAAACAACTTTCTGAACATAATTCGACAAAGCTACAATGAATATGCATGAATTCCTCATCTCATCTGATCTTGTACTTGTGCAAGCTTACTGCCTGCTTCTGATTCTTGTTCTTGCGTCGGTAACATTTTGTCAGGGATTAAAATTAAAACGCCGACATCCGCAGACACACTCGCATTTGCATCCAGATCTGAATCGAAACGAAACTGATCTGCATTTCGCATCCATCAAGATTTAATTACACGTGGTGCGTTCCTCGGATTTCTTCACTAATTCCGCGCCTTCCCCCATTCTTCGCGCTCGCTGCCTCCTAATGCCGAATAGACGAATGCAGAAGCTGTGAAGGAAAACAGTGCGCGAGTACAATTCGACTAAGCGACGAGAATGCTGAATAATGAATAAATGCGAAAGCGATATCTTTATTAAATTCACCCCTTTTGATTTAACTCGGCGCGGCGTGACGCTTGGCACTGCGAAACCCAGAGACTTCAATGACTTCGGCTTTTAAGTACGTTTGCTGAGAAGAGGTGCATATGCGGCCACGGTTACAACTCTTTGACCTCAAGAATCATCTAATATGCATATGGTATATGTATCATGAATATACATATGTTGCCAGGATGGGATTTATTGTCTTGGAGCTTTAATTCTGTTTTAAGACTAGAATGGTGTATTTACATTTTGCATTATTTAAAGTGCTTTAGAGATTTACATGTGGTTTTCTGTATTTTATTGTACTAATTCAAGGATAGGTTTTAATTAAGTCGAGAATGATTTCTTAGGGATAATAGAGATAATTAGATAGCAAACTTTTCTATCGTCATAGATTTATCTCTTGGCCTTTTTTAATAGTTTTAATAAGTGTCGGCAGGGCCGTCTAGACTATACAGTGAGCCTTTTGCAAGAGTCCATTCTAGTGCCCCTTTCCATAGTAACAATTTTTTTTTTGATTTGATTAAAAAAGTACTGAAATGTTCCGCTACATATAAATATTTAATTATTTTGATGCCGGTTTTGATAGTGCTCTTCTTACGTGGGTCCTCTAGCCTTTGCTCATAATGCCCATGCCTGAAGATGGCACTGTCATCGGTTTATTTAATTTGCTTTTCTGGTAGGATAATTAATTTATGAATTATTTTTGATAGAACTTTTAAAACTAAGAAAAGAAATTACTACTTTTTATCTTTAACCCTTAATTTGACCTAATTCTATTAACAATCAATTATTCTTCTAATTAGAATATACAATTTTTAAGTTTTATCTCCGAATTTTACACTTTTTGAAAATGTTTTTGGTAGCTAATCTTGTATCTTAAATTATTATACAAATTATGTTCCTACTTAATAAAATATTATCTAAGTCATACATTACCAAAATCCACACCACCCTACAGAAGCAAATAAACGAAACTACTAATTGGAGGTCAATATGAAGTATCAAACTAAATAAACCCAAATAGACACTAATAACATTCCCTCAAAGAAAAACCTCTTGGTCAGCAATATATCTTAATAATGTTCAAATTTCTACAAACACATCGACCAAATACCTTGGCATTCATTTTGATAAAAGACTAAGAGAAGTTTACAATAAGCTATTCTAGTTTCTTAGAAAAAGCTTCAAAATAAAAACCAAAACAAAACTCTACATCTATAAAGCAATCAATAGAGACATATGGAGTAAAACTATAGATAACAACCAAACCATCCAAATCATTAGTTGTTTCCAAAGTAAGATCTTTTGATCATTACTGGTAGTGGCGGTAGACAAGTAGACAAGTTGGTATTCAATGCGAAAATTTTGTTTCTTTTCCCTATGAATGAACATCAAATCTCTCTCTAAGCAAAATTCTGTCAACACTACCCTCATCTCTCAAGAATTAAATTTTCAACTTTTTTCATTAACGTAAGTCTGTCAAGTCCTCAATCCAACAAAGACCACTCGGGGTCTTTTTAAACCTGGTAGCACCCGGGGCTTACCGCTCTCTCCGTTCACCCTTTAAACCGCCGGTATTTACTGGAAGGTCCAAAATAGGTTCGCAAAACAATAATACTCAGAGATAGCAATTTAAAATTATTTGCGAAAGAAGCATTACACATCAACTGAAACTATGTCGCAAGATTTAACTTACACCCACACAACACGGCAAGAAGAATACTCAGAGCAAGAAGACTAACGAGGCTTCTTTTTAAGCAATGTACTCTGCTTTAATCAGACATTTAAAAAGGTTGTTTTACTTGCACCACATGCAGTGAAATGTGGTAGGACTTTGCGCCAAATATACTTTTATGTAACGTGTGGC